>WURT03115688.1:0-11929 GCA_009936505.3 Holothuria glaberrima
TCCTGCTTTTTTTACTCATTCAAAAACCATTTTGCATAGCGGAAGGATATATTTCAAAAAAGTGCCTGAAATACCTTGAATTTTCTTTATTTTTGCAGGAGGAGTATTTCAATTCCTCTCCTACCAGATACACATCTCAAATTGAACACATCACTTCAGTAAAATGATCTAAACTGTCCCCCAAAAGGTTTTTCTAGGGTGTTAAATTCGTAGGGTAACCTCCTCCGCCTGGATTCCCCTTGAATTAGTGATCCGCTACCTGAAAGCATTAGTCAAATCGCCGCTAGTTTGCAGTCTGTAGACCTATTTCAACTCATTTCTTACAACAACCATTTTAAAAGATGATCATAGTTCAATCGTAACACAGTCAAAATCAAGCTCTCATAATATTTAAGTAACGAAAATGTCAGCCATATTTTCAGCGTAGCTTCGCAAAAGCTTGAATTAGTGGTCCGATACCTTTATTTATTTTTATTCTGTTTTGATTTTGTGTACGGGGGGGGGGGGGAACTCGGTAAGGTTAGGCTTATCTTGGCCGAGGCCCTCACGAGGTAGAGCAAAAATTTACTTACATAAAAATAAGAATTAAAAATAAAGACCTTAACAGAAAGTCTCAACGATTCACGTACGAAAACGTCAAACAGCTCTTCTGCATTATGAGGATAAAATTTTTGAGGGCATGTAGTAAAATCATGGTTCGCAAACAGTGTGCAAGTAATTTTCATACGGACCACGATGTCGCTATGACGGTGACATTTGGAAGTCATACCTAACATAACATAACAAGTAAAAGGGCAAGGGGGCGGCTAAGGCCCCATATGATGCCCAAAGTCCAAAGCTGTACTGAAGCAACAATCAAACTAAATCCGACCGGTGCCCAATACAATCATATTCTACCACAGTTCTGGAAAACTTGTCTTATCAGATATTCGTCACCGAAAGTACTATGACTTTTACTTGGGGGTAAGCAAAAGTCTCAACTGGTGATTGCTCTTTGATTGACACCAGAGTTACAGAGTTCAAAAGATGCACAGTAGCTCATACCACACAGCATACCTAGAGAATGTTCTGGGTACACGTTAGCGCCTTGTATACTCATGGAAGTACTACCTCGGGCCTAAAGCAATAAAGTATGTTTGTGCATGGAAGTACTACCTCGGAGGTAGTACTTCCATGGTTTGTGTCTGCACAAGGAGAAGCCAAAGACACTTGTAAGCTACCCCGCGCAGCGGACGGATTTTTTACGTACAGCTCATCGCTACGAAAAAAAAACAGACAGGGTAGCAGCCCAAGGGGTGGCAGCCACTAGAAGCGCTACGCAGGCTAGGTTAGAACCAACTTAGTTCAGAGAACTGGAACTGTCTGGGATGAGGAGATATCCCCCCCTTAGACCCCTCCCCCAGAACAGCGATCAATCAAACATTGCGCTCCTCGTTTGAAAATTAAAATACTTAGGGCCGTCGCGAACGGGGGTGTGGGGGTGTCTCACCCCCCAAGTTCGTCAGAGCGACTGTAGTCGGAAAATCTGAAATACCAGTTGAAATTTCTGATTCCTCAGTCTTGTATATTTTTCCGACTGAGCCTATGTCAACTTTGTATCTATTTTCCAACTTGAGTGAGAATAATACAGACATCATTTTCTTTACGTAAAATCGAATTAAAACTGTCCTTTGACATCTTGGTCAATGGAAAATTTCGGCGCGCTTCGCGCGCATGCGTCACGGTTTGCGCTTCATCTCATTACCATCATTTAGGTAATTATACATGGAACTATTCCGATCGCAACACTTAAGGAGAAACAGAGGTACATCTGTAGGGGCCTCCCCTCAGTATGGGATCTTTCAATCTAATTTGTAGCATACTTTGGAAGGTTGAAATTACGTATTTGACGCTATACATTTTTCAATAAAAGAAAAAAAATTGCCGATCGCTTCGCGCTCAGCCATTATCGGTATAGATGGTGATTGTTAATACACTTACGACCAGAAAGCATCCTGAAATGCGCCTTTTAGTCCTTCATTCCTTTTGCTATACCTATCAGACTGGAAGCCATTCGTCTGAAGTTTTCGTTCAAAATTAGTAAAAATCCGATGCATGTAAAGTGCTTGGCGTCATACTCTATATTATCATTTAGATGACAGGTAAAAAGCATTGTGTCTTTGCCCAATTTACTAAAATTGATCAAGAGCTTCCAGGTATCTGCCAGCCTTAGATACCCTTTTATAGTGCACAATGAAGGAAAGGAAAGTATTTGTAACAGTCCAAGAATGTTTCTGTTGACTCCACGCACGCGTTTTTGCGAAAAAAAATTGTTCAAATAAAAGACAGTAAAGATGCCAAAGAAAAATAAAGGGGGAGTCTTCAGGAGGTTTGTTGACAACGTATTTTTTCTCAGAGACAACTTACTCTCTTCTTTCACCTAACCAGAAATTAGAATTCACTATAAATTATCAACATTTCTCAGCCATATATGAGCAGCTCAAAAAATATCCCAAACATAGCACCATTTTGTTCCTAGGCAACCTTAAAATAATAATTTCTCAAAGGGGAGGGGTGAAACCACCTCCCCTTAGACCCCTCCCCAGGACGGCCCGTTACTTCGTGACAAAGGAAGAATCCCTACTGCTGCTGAATTCGCCAAATGATGAACATTTTCAGCATATATGAGCCAGTGGCGGCGGACCTGGGACGCTTGGGGGCCCAGCCTCTCAATGAAAAAGTAAAGGGGATAAAGGTATGTTCACTCCCCCCTCCCCCCAATATTTGCCAAGTGTAGACATGAGATCCATATTTCAACGCTGGGTACATGCAGCTTAGAACACTCGGGAAGTGCCGTTTCCGGCCATCTGGGTGGGGGGGGGGTTGCAAGGCCAGAATTTTCTTGAACGCTCCGCACTAACTGATGGTGGCGCTCCGCTTGGAAACATGTACAAACATTTATCAAAAATTGTTATTTATCATTAATTGAGAAAGTGCAGACATGAGATCCATATTTCAAGGCTGGGTACATGCAGCTTAAAATACTCGGAAAGTGCCGTTTCCGGCCATCTGGAGGGTTTGTAAAGCCAAAAATTTTCTTGAACGCTCCGCGCCAACCAATGATGGCGCTACGCTTAGACAGTCTTCCTGGCATTCAGCCCCCCCTCCCCCATTTTTTTCCGTTCCAGCGTGCATGACATGAGCAGCTCAAAAATGTCCCAAGGATAGCACCATTTTGCATCTAAGCAACCTTACATTAACAAAAATTCCTAAAAGGGGAGGGGACACCCACTCCCTCTAGACCCCTCCCCCAGGACGGCACCTTTATGTAGTTACAAAGGAAGGATCCCCACTGATGTATACACGCTGCCCCTCTGTTGGAAAAATCATCCAGCCAGTCGGAATTTGGGACCTTCACACCCCCTAAACATATGACCCACATATGACCCCCATGACTCCCATCCATGGTGTAATAATAACTCAACGTTTCTGGTCAAAAGTGAACTTAAGAACTTTGCATTTATCAACATTAAAAGACATTTGCCAAGTATGAGACGATGATAACAAACGGGCTGATTTTTTTACCATTCCAAAGATAAAATTATAGAGAAAATATATGTTGCTTAACAAGTACAACTGTTAAAGTAAAAATTTTTTTATTCGAACTATATCTAATTATCA
The DNA here is from genome assembly GCA_009936505.3 of Holothuria glaberrima. Taxonomy (NCBI): domain Eukaryota; kingdom Metazoa; phylum Echinodermata; class Holothuroidea; order Aspidochirotida; family Holothuriidae; genus Holothuria; species Holothuria glaberrima. Next base: position 3,661 of record WURT03115688.1, read on the forward strand.
ACACGTGTAAACTAAGGATGATGTGGCTATAGCATGGTTAGAATACGATACGCCTATTGAGTCTTTGATGACGTAGTGGAATAACACGGTGGGCTCGCTTTTCAATAAAAGAGAAAAAATAGCACTCAGTTTCTCACACGGACGGCCCGGTTCGATACCCTTCTAAGGCACTTCCTTTTTTCATACTTTTTATTCAATTATTGGTGGGTTCAAAGGTCATGTGATTTCAGTAGAGTTTAGATTGTTAAAACATAGTAAAACGATAGATTCAATGAGTTTAAATTTGAGGGATACGCCTCAGTGCAACAAAGCACCACCTTTCAGCGATGAGTCACTAAGCCTATGTGATTTCTGGTTATTATTTATTATGTCTGGTTATTTATTCAAGGTAAATAATTTACGTAGCATAATTAACTACGGGTATGCCTTATAAGGGATGACAAACAAGGTTTCAGATTCAACTCATGCGTAAAACCGGGATCCATCCAATTACTTGAGGTAGCTGGCTTCTGTTTTTGTAATGAACCATAAAATTTGTCGAATACAACGAAAAATAAAAACAAGGTGAACGTAAATGAACTAATTTAAGTTTATTAAAACTGTCTTGCTACGAACCTTGATCCCTATGGGTTTTCTCAAATGTTTTGTGTCCTGTATCGCGGGCAAAGAGAGCATTTTACAAAGAATCAGTCTTCAGTCATTACTTTCTTAAAATAGTTCACTAAGATGAAACATGGAAGTATGTATCTTTGTTCTCGTGTTTTAGGATAAAGAGGTAACGCGGAGTGTTACAAAACGCGACTACTTTTAGAACTTAATTTTCACTTGACCTAAAGCAATGCAAGGTGATTAATAATGTAAACCTTCTTTCATTTTTAAAAGAATCATATTTTTTATTTCTTTCGTACGCAAGTCACCTTTTCTGTCACGTGGCTGCCCCTCCGTTTCCAACACATTGTATAAATAGCAACCGAGCCTAATTATGCTAAATGTGAAACGGACAACGCCAAAGAGCGTAAGCTAGACCTACCTGGCTATATTATTATTACATTTTCCCTTTTGTAGAGCTTTATCACTGACGTATAAAAAGCGCTGTCAACAGTAAAACTCACAAGAGATTTTAATCCTTTGCAACTATTTATATCCCGCTTTACCATAAGTAACCTCACAGGTACCCGTTCTATTCCTGGGTGGCAAGAAGCTACTGTGATAGGTACCTTACCCAAAGACACAACGTAATGAATCAGATAGGACTCGAACCAACAATCCTTGGATCGCAAGTTTGACGTACCCCAGGCCCGTATGCAGGGGGTTCAGAGCTTTCGGACGAACGCCCTCGCAAGATTTGGAGTTCCTCTTCGGATAGTACTTCAGTAGCACGTAATGAGACGTTTGGTTTTTTATTATGTCCTACAACGCGTTCAAAAGCCCTTGAAAAACTTGCTGTCAAAGTTTGAATATCTTCATAAGGATAATCATATTTAACAGGCTGCCCGCTCCCCCCGAAATGGGTCCCCCTGAGCAAAGGGAACGTGATAAAAAACGGAGGGTCGCTAGTTGTCAGAAATTAGAAAAGTCGGTGGGTAAAATGATCTACTTGTGGCAAACTCGACCCCCACCACTGAAAAAAGTTGCATACGGGCCTGTTCGCCTTAGCCAATAGGCCCTACCCGGTCCTGGATTTTTTTCCAATTTCGTTGGGGAGCCTTAATGTGCAATGTGGGATAAGGAGTACAGTCTCCGACGGCGACCAGTCGTCCCGATGGTGAACTTGCTATTGCTCTCAAGGAGGAAACTTCATTCCTTATTGGGAATGAACTGGGCCGTAAAACCTCATCTAACTAACTAACTAACTTCATTTCTAATTTTGCAAACTAAGTTAATTCAATAAAAAATATAATTTTCGAATGTGCATGAAACACAATCCGAATTTTTAAAATTTCTTCAGTAAAACTCTCATATTTTCGACGGGGGAGGCTAGCCGAAAACTTTGAGGTCGTCATTCTTTCCGGTACTCGTCGCTTTTGTATGAGCTTTAGGTTGCTACCTTTAGTCACAAGGGTTATTGTTCATAATGTTCTTTAGTCATTAAATTCATTTTTAATAATGGTCGTTTTTCATAATTGTAAAAATTTGTTTGTTTATAAAATTTGTTATTCATAATGGAAAAAAGGTTCGATGTTCATAATAGAAAAATTTCATAACAAAAAAGATACGATAGTCTAAGGGAACCTTTTTAATCATGAAGATAGAACTCTTCTTCTTATTGTAATATTGAACCTTTTTTATGAATATTGTATATTTTTTGTTATCATGAATATTGAACCTTTTTCGATTATGAATAGCGAACCTTTTCATTATGAATATTGAACCACTTTTTAGATTATGAACATCTAACCTTTATTTCCATTATGAATAGCGAACCTTTTTTCATTATGAATAGCGAACCTAATGGATAATGAACCTTTTTATAATTTATTTTTATGTACAACGAACCTTATGAACAATGAACCTTATTTTAGCCAAAAAGCACGTTATGAATAACGACCTTTATAAAAAAAATGACTCTTATGACTAAACACCTTATGAACAGTAGGTTGCCCGCTTGGCGGACGTGTATTATTCCTGCGTCTATATCCGTATATTGGCTGCACCCGTAATACCAACTGGTATATACTTCAAAAGAGGGGTACATATTCGACACCTGCTATGAAGGTAAAATAGCGGGTAGACCCCAATCTAGGTGCCACCCTGGGACTTAGTTGGCTTAATTATATACCTTATGCTAAAGGAAGTTAACGAGGTGTCGTAGGCGAGTCTGGGCGTATTTCTAACAAATCCCTTTGCCTGGTTGTAACCAACCACGTATGTGATTCTTTCAGTCTAGTTTGTCTTTTTCTTTTTTATATAGGCCTACAAACGAAACCTAGGGCTTCGCAGACGGAGTACCCTTTTAGAAATGAAAAGTGTCATGTTGCATCTAAAAGCACTTTAAATCAGACCACATTTTTAGTGGGGTGAGGGGGGTTGCCATTCAATCTATATAGCTGCCAATCATAGGCCTGTATCAATTCTCGCACTTTATACTTACATAACCATTTTCTATAACAAGCATAATGAGAGCAATCGTGGTGTTACATGATTAATCGTGGGCGTTAAAACCACTTTTATCAGTACTATCTTGCTTCAATACATCTGTGACCTCAACGAGGACACAAACTTAACACCAGATACAGGTATTTTTCACATTGTAGCGTAACCAAAAGAACTGTAACAGCAATTTAGAACAAAGGAGAAGAGACTGCGTAGTTGAGCTTGTGCTAATTATTCCTTACCCTCTATGAACAGAATCATCATCTAATTACCAGGGGGGATTGGTTTAGGAAATTCAAGCCATGGGATGGAAATAAGATATACCTCACTTAGACAATAGAAAAGTGAGGTTTGAGAATCACCTTTTAACGGCTTCAGTAAACGAGACATCTCCAAAAGGGGTTTTCCCGAACCCTAGAACACTTTCAGTGTGTGCCTAAAGGCATTTGTCCAATGACATCGTCATGCAAACATATGACACCGTTTCACAGATTTCTAACTGGAGTATGCAGCACCGTGTAATATGTGCGCAATGTTCATGCATGGAGTTGTTAGAACCTCCCTGGTTCAAACGCCATATAATTTAGTCAGAAACTTCTCCGACGGACTCTAAATGTCTTTAACTGTTGGTTTTGCAAATATCCCTATAAAATAGTTCTACGCAAGTGTAGACTATGATTTCTCTTACACTTACCGTGCATTATGAGCAAATGATAAGAATAGACCAAAATGTTTTCCAATGCTTGTTAGAAAGATGAAACATGCAGCTAAAAATTTGAACACCGTCATACGTGTTGAATCAACTTTGATCAACTCTGTTGGGGAGCCCGTCTACACGGTCATACATTTGATCATGAACATCGTCATACAAATGTATGATGAAGTTTTCAGCCAATTTATGATCGTGTAGACGGAGCTTATAAAGTTGTCTGTTAATCAGTTACTAATATAGCTTACGTAGCAGACTTTACGGCATATTCCTTGTTCAGTGATATCCCTAACGTGGTGGTTTGAGAAGTTGAGGAGCTGAGCAAACAGAGTCCGCTCCGCGGAGTACTATTGATACGACTACTGGAGAAGTGCTATCGTAGCTTGTCTTGTAATAAATTGATATTCCTAGAGACGATATTATATTTCTTTACTCGCCATGTTCATCGACTAAAAGTATTCCCGGTGATGACCCCACCAATACCCAATTTTTCAATAATTTTCAAAGGGGAGGAGACACCTCTCCCCTTAGACACCTCCCCCAGGCAAGCAATCACACAACATACTGCATTACCCGTGAGCGTGCCACTACTGGACATGCATTTTTCTGAAAAATTTCGTCCTAAAGTACGCATCAATCAATGGTGGCCCTCCGCTTAGATGGTCCCTTTCGTCAAAAGCACCCCCTCCCACTAAAAAAATCTTTAAAAAGGCCCTGCAGCCAGCTCCTGGCTCAGTAGCCAAAATCGACAATTGCCTACGAAGGATTTGTCTCTCCCGATGTGCCGTTATAAGTAATGGAGACAGACGAACACCGTAAGTCAGATAATTACTTGACGGAGAATCTCGTTTTGTTTTTGCATGTCCACTGAGCATGTACAGGATGTAAAAAGCATGATTAGAAAAGAGAAATTGTGACAAAGGCATAACAGAAGTTAAAGGGTCGTTTATGTCAGACAATACTCTTTTAAAGAGAATTTCATCATTTTTTTTTACTTTCTGTATATCACCTGCAGCTACGTCCCCGAAAGGACACAGACTTCAGCTCCCAATGCCTTTGAAATCGGTAGTTGTTAAGTACTGATTCTTTCAGGGTGTACACATAAATAATAATTAAATAATAAATAAATAAAAAATAAACGACTTAAATATACACTGTAAAAATGTAGTACCTGCACGGAAAAAATGAAGAACAGCAACAATAAAAACCGGAAAAGTGCTGTCAATTAGTTTCAAAAAATTTACAGCACTTTTCCCGTTTTCCTTTTGTACTTCTTTATTTTTTCCTCTGTAAATGAATAGACATTTTCTCTTTGGCATTAGAATGAGGTAGATATCGTCAACTTATAGAAAACATGCCGAGTATATCTTGCGAAAATTTGTCAGTATGTTTCAGGCGAAAATGATGTTTTTTGACAGGGAATTTTCATTTAAATATATTAAACTGAAGTCGATATATATGCCATTTTTATGCTATTTTGGGTTTACTTAAAGCCATACACTCGTCACCCCAAAGTATATTTTTAGTGTAGGGGTATCAAAATTCTCAGTTGGTTACTGTTCTCTAATTGGCAGCAAAGTTTGAAAATTCAAAAGATGCACAGTAGCTTACAATCCTCCCATGCTCACCAGGACGTGACCTTGAAGTAATAAAATAGGTTTGTGTCTACACAAAGAGGAGTTTGATACAGTTATGGGAGGAGCTACAAGTTGCATAGTTGGGAGAATTGCAATTGTCTGGGATGACAATAATTGCACTTTAAGTCAGTTTGCCATTTGAGCACACATCACAAAACTCGCCTTAAACACGAACTGCTCCAGACAAATAACTTATTGTTGACATAGTGGATCACATTTCTATCACATTTCTATCATCATGCTCGCTCAGGGATGTAAGCTTTCAACTATCATGGCCCATTAACCAGCCACTTTGATTTCTGCTTGGTTAATTACTGAGCAAACCTTCCCTTTCTTCTGCTTACAAATAATAAATAGAGCAGCTAATTGCTACTAGACCAAACAGTTGATTTTTAGCCTATAGTAGAACCAGTCTGAGTTAAAAGTCTTGTAAGTTTGTTTTGAATTGTTCTGTTCAGTTACAAATGCATGGAAAAGGGAGTTGTGAGAGATGAAAAGGAATATAGTTGCTGCCAAATGAGACAGTTTGTAGGCCTTATAGCGATATCAGTTATTGAAATTTCTGAAGTCTGAACATCAGAAGCTGCAGATTAAAATTAACCACATCTGACTTTAGGGATCCAGTGTTTAGCTCAAACCAGCAATATTCCATAGCTGCTTGAACTATTGCAACCAGCCACCATCACCTTCTATCCGTCTATCAAGTCAACAATTGTTCATGCAACCTCTCAAATATTCATTTTGACGGATTTTGATGGTACTTTAACACAATGATGAATGGGTGTTAGAAACAGGAATGGGAGTTGACCAGCAGGAAGTGGAGGTCAACTGTCATTTAGGGGCTAATACAGACTATTACGGACAAAATCTCAAAATGTGTCTCCTTTTTCACCGAGCACGTTGTGTTCTTGAAAATTGGTGGTTATGTTCTTCAAGTAGTGCTTCTTCCAAGCTGTATACTGAGAATTTGGATACCAGGTCATTTCAGGTCATTAGAGGCCAAAGGGGAGAAAACTTTGATACGGGGTTAAGTTAGAACCGTATGTCGGATCGATGGAATCTAAACTCGGTGCGTGTGATCACCACTGGGTGCCAAATGATGAGAACTGCATTTGAAGGTAAGATGGGGTCACTTGAGGTCAAAATTATTGATTTCTAACAACTTTGTGAGACTTAACATAGGGTTGCACGCAAACTTCGTAGGTGTAAATAACCAATAACCATTTTGGCTTTGAAAAATCTGAACGCTATTTTTATGTCATCAGGAGTCATTTGTGGTCAAATTTGCAAAGATGGTTAGATATACATAAACTTTGTAGATGTATTCAAGGTTTTGTGCCAAAACTCAGGGAAGTACTAGGGTCATTTGAGTCGTTCAAAATCAGATTTCAAAGATCCACAGATGTTAAATAAAAAGTTGGTGCCATGTGACCATTTGAAGTTTCCAAACGTGCAAACACTCAGGGTCCATCAAGAAAAGCAAAATCAATGTTAATTATAGGTGAAGAAAGCTGTTCGAGACTGGGGGAATGAACCTTATTTCGGATCGCCGTCCTGGGAGGGGTCTAGGGTGCCCCTCCCCTTTGGAAAATATTTGGATATTTGAGGGTCCTTAGATGCAATTTGGTTCATCATTTTGGACAAATTTTAAGCTTAATTATTCTGTAAATATTTGATATTTCTTACAGAAGAGACAAATAAGGAGTTTTCGTTCTTGAAAAGTGGGGGGCTGAAGCATACTTCCGCCCCACAAATTTCCCTGGGGGCTGTTCCCCTCCCCAGCCCACTGCTTCCTACGCCCTTGATGTTAATGCTCCGAAGGTTTGCTCGTGATTTCTTGTACATAAGTATTATGCAAGAGGGTTTTTAGTTTTTAGTAAGGTCCAAAAATTGAGCCCTTCTTTAACTGGGTTCTATGTTTGACAGTTCATGGAGTAACACGTATCGAAATGCCACTTAACTATTACCTATCTAGACCAAATGTTGGCTTGGATCGACGGTCGACAGGTTTGAGCTTCTTCACCGATGATGTTCTAGTTATCGAAATAACTCGAACTCGTACAGACTTTTAAGCAACCTTGAGTCAACTCTCTAAAACGTCCGTCGTGTGTTTTACCTCAGAGAACGTTTAGAATTCGACGAGGGAAAAATTATCTAATTCATAGGCCTGTGAAATGTATAGGAGGGGGGAGTGGGAGGCCCTTTACTCGCTGGGACAAGGGAGTACCCAGGCGGGAAGGGAGGCTGTGGAACCCCTTCTCAGATTACAGTGTAATTGTGTAAATTTTAATGTCAGCAATATCATTCTCACCCCAGAAAGTACAACCAAGTCCCACTCTCGACCCACCCCTCACCTCTCCAATTAAGTCTCAGTGCCTCTGCCTTAGGAATATTTAGGCACGGAGTTGCTACAAAATCATTAAGTGAAGGCAAAATGGTGCCAAAACATACATTCTATTAGGAGTTCCTACTTTCCAGGATACTCCTACATATAGAAAAATAAGCGTTGACTCCTGACATCATACTGTTTTCTCGTGCTAGCCCAATTCATAATGCTGCTTTGAAAATTGGCAATTAGGGGGTGTTTCAAAATGCTTTTCTGTAAGCTATAGGAGCAACCACTTAAAAGGAGAACCGCAACCAAGACCCTTTCATGTATCACAGTACTCACCAGGAGCATCAATTGGGCATGCTGTTTGACTGCGCTTAGTGTGCTGTATTTTCAACCCCATCATTTCGTTGTCTAAGTGGGGTATTTCATACATACATACATACATACATACATACATACATACATACATACATACATACATACATACATACATACATA
>WURT03115699.1:0-11928 GCA_009936505.3 Holothuria glaberrima
AATCTTAGTAAGTTATGGTATAATATAGCTTTTTGTAAAAAGAGAGGTAAAATCACAGTAACTAGTGAGAAAAAAAAAATGGGGGATAAAGTAGCATATGACCCCTGGACGAGAACATGAGCGCAGCCTCAATTGAAGACCTATAACATGGAAAGATAATGTCTGGTAAAATGTGATACTGGAATGCATTGTGCATTTTTAGCAACTCCCAGTTACCTACTGTTGGCTTTAATTTAAAGAATTTTAGCAATAGAACTTATGCATATGGTGTAACAGAAAAGAAAGTGCACCCTCTAATGGAGGGTAAGCAAGTATCATTACAATTTACACCAACACAAATGCAGAGAGCTGATTTGTGCACTGGTTGGATGCGAGTAGTGCATGCAAATGCATAATGTCCATAGTTGATACTAAATTGGATTTAAGATTTCTAGACAGACCTTAGCATTTATATATTTAAAGAAATGTTACTGCATAACTTTATAAATGTGGCATAGATTTAATCAGAATTATTAAAGAAAGTCTTGCACCATGGTGACTTGTCACTAGCATACTATTGAATTGTTTAGAGGAGATAGATTATTCTAACCTTCAGCTACTGAAGGATGAGAGCAATGGGCCTATTCATAGTGTGAGTCAACTGTGTGCACAAGGTAAACAATGGCAAGCACTTTCATCTGACAGTAGCCTTCAGATAGAACTGGCTAGCAGCCCTTAGGCATGTCAGATATTTTCAACCATATGCTATCTCACAAGAATCTTATAAAGGGACTGGGAAATAGTAAGAACCCTCTAATTACTTCGATGAAATCATGAATGGCATGAATGTTGAATTGGTTTTTCCAGTTCTGGGTCAAGTGTTGACCTCGTGCCACAACTTGCTGGTTCTGTGTTACATTTCAATGCCCCTTTCCTTTCCCCATTAGGTGGAACCGTGCCAAGCTCACACTCTCCCAGAGGCAGGATCGTGTCAGACAAAAGAAGGAATCTTATCTCAAGAAACTGGAGGAGGAGGATGACTAGGAGGAAGCTGTGAATCATGATTTGAAAGTGTTGAAGCTTGTATTTGAATATGTATTGCACTTGGAATTTAAAGATAGTGCTGGTTAATAAAAAAAATATTGCAAATACATGAGGGTAAAAGAAGTTGCTCTGAATCTTTAAATTTATTTTGTTTTCTACAGGTTTATTGGGCATGGTCCTTGAATTTAAACCCAAAGTGACAAATGGTCCTGAATGCAAGTTGGTCGATATTGCAATATTATTACTGAGCCCTAGACCCTTTTCCAAAAAGCAATTGAATTACACAGGATTGTGGGATAAAATTTTGATGTGCATTCTGTTGTGTCACAGTGAAATTCCATTGAAGAAAAACAACTCCTACAAAAACAATATCCCACAATCTTTTGTAACTTGTTTTTGGAAAAGGGTCTACCTGAGCTCAACATAGCCATAACCTGCCTCATAAAGCTTCGCTTCAATAACATAATTCCTGAGAACATGGAAGTTCAACCAAATAAGATGTCAGGTTTCCTTTACCCAGTGAACATAACCAAACATATAACGATCTTCTAAGGCAACCCAAGGGCCATTCAAATCTCTCATAGAATGTGATTTGTATATTAGAGATATCCATTTGAGTCCATGAGCATACTTGCCAAATGACCCAGAGAGATTTTGCATGTGACACACTATCCCCCTAATAACAGAACCTGATTAAAATAACTTTGTATAAAGGAGGGATGTAAATGATATGGAAATGGATGTTGGATCATGCCGGTGCATAACATTGTGTCCTTTGGTCAGGAGTCCACAAGGGTCCTCAAAAGGCCCTTGCAAAACATTGGGTGGAATATTCAACTTGTCCCCACCCCTGTGCTAATTAGTTTTGGATGCTGTTCATGTGGCTAACATCTTACTAGGGCCCTACTGTTATAGGCTGCATCACTTTCACTCTATTCTTGGCAAAGCCATTTTAGCTTGCCAGGTATGAACTGTACCTGGCATTTTCATAAAACTCTTGAAAATCTGTGATGGATGTTTTATCATGAAGATTCAAGAAAAGTTCTCACAGCCTGCCAAATATTTTGGGTATCCCACCTTAGAGAGGAAAGGGGAATCACCCCAATTTGATTAATATACTCCAGCATCCTAATTCAGGAATGACTCCTTACAATCATGTGACAATATTTTTGTTCAGAAATGCAGTGAAAGATACTTGTAAAGTTAATTTCAGAAGATTTGAAAGATTTAGCTGATGTTTACAAATATGAAGTTGGGGCAACTACTTCCCTTTAAAAGCTCTCAAATCTCATCCCAGACATTAAACATTTTTCTACTAAGTTGACATCTAGCCCTTCCAATTTAAACCAAATTTGTCTAGTAAGCCTCCGATACATAGCCACAGTAGCCTGCACCGAGTTTAACTTGCTTGAGGTAGTATTGTCAAACACAGTGTGTGTGAACTTCATTGGGAACACAACTGACTATACAAGTCTTTGTTGACCAACCAGAGTAAAATTGTACTGTTTGAATGCCAGTCAAAGTGGCAGTTATCAAATGTGTTTAGAACTCTAGGGCTATTCCTAAATATGGTTGGGCCAAGAGTTGCTAGAAACTCCCTGGTTTGGGGGCTGCCATATGCATATGCCCTTTATGGTAAAATGCTTGGATTTTGCTTGATGGCTCTCTGTAGTCATGTCAGGTTTGTAGGAAGTTTGTTCATTGAACATAGGCATGGGTATGTTAAACTGAAATGGTAAAAAAAAATTGGAAACAGCTGTTAATATTGTTAGTAATCAGACTTATCTTCACAAATATTTTGCTCATGGGGGAAATTCAGTCACCCCAAATTTGAATTATCACTTCATGAGTGGCTTGTTTTAAATCAAGTGAAAATGCTTTTGTCACTGAAGTATTCAACTTGTGCAAATTACCTCTTTGATTAACCTTAAATGTTAAATATTCAGGTTCAAAAATGTCAGATGTACTCAAATGAGGGATTTGTAATATTTTGCTGTTTCGAATGAAATTTTTTGGCAACTGCATATACCCTTGAAGTAATGGCAGTATCTGCTTGGATGGAGACCGAATGTTCTGCCTTTAAAATTCCATTCCAATAAATGATAAATTTTCTAATTACTCTAACATGTAACCCCCCACCCCATCTGAAATGCATGCAGATCACATCAGACCAGATATGGACTACAAACAAATTATAGAAGACATTAATAGGACAAATAAGGGAAGATTGATTATTCTAACCTTCAGCTACTGAAGGATGAGAGCAATGGGCTTATTCATAGTGTGAGTCAACTGTGTACAGGGTGAACAATGGAAAGCACTTTCATCTGACAGTAGCCTTCAGATAGAATTGGCCAGCAGCCCTAATGGTCCAATTCCATCAATTGCCAAAAAGACTGCAAAGCCTATCAGGGAAGTTCTGAATACTGGAGAAACAGTGTAGAAGTATGAGGAATGGCAGTCAAAGTAGTCAATGCCATGTTTTCATTTTGACCACACAAGTCCTGCCCCCTCCCCCACCCCTGACATCGTCAATCTCAACAACATCTGTAAGGAAATTGTCCAGGGGGAACTGTCTGGGTGGGAATTATCTGGGGAACATTTTCTGTTGTTACTGTTTCTTTAATACGGGTGACTGGGTCTCTTCAGAGCGTCACCATTTCTTACCAAAAAACCCCACTGCTGACCAATACTTGTCCAAGTGTTCCTTCTGCCTATCCAAAATGTTTAGTGCACACAATTTATATGAAAATACAACAATAAAAGAGAATTGAATACATTTGTAAATTTTAAAATTTGTTTCATGTGTACAGCATTAACAAAAGAGAAGACAATTGCAAATTATTGTACAACACATAAATCTTTTATAAATTTGTAAATAACTTGTTTAGCACCCAAAAATGGTTGCAGAAATATGAGTTGTTTTAACATAGCTTGAAAACATTTTCACAGACTGGCATTTCTGTAACTTCAGCACCCCTGTAATACCAAAATCATTCATCTCTTGTCATGCATGATACAGAAGTGGGCAAATGGATGTTAGGCAAAAGCAAAATAAAAAATCAACTGAGATAAAGGCTGTCCATATTCATTAATTTCATTTAATCTTAAGTGGTACTGCCATAGTTTCAATACACATAAAAAGTTCTGCATGAAATGTCAGCAGTCGATAAAGTGGTCCAGATTTTTCAGTTTAAATTAAAAATGTGCTAAAAATAACCTAAAATTCAGATCAACATTTCCCACTATGGTGTATCTAGGCTGGCCAACTCTCAGTGAATATATCAAATATCAAAGAGGTTGGCCCTATTGTGATGGTAGCTGAATGTGTACCCACAAACTTTTGCTTCAAATACACTTCAGATGGCCAGATATGGCACATGCAGGGACAAAAACTGAAAATTGCACATTTTAAATTGAAATTCAATGCATACTGGAGGGCTTGTGCAAAAATTGCAGCAATAAGTTACTCAATAAACAAACTGTATTTTTAGGCATAAAAACAGCACAACTGTGGTCATTCATGCATACTTAAATAGGCCTAGACATCTGTTTTGTGTGACAGTGAATTGCCAAACGAAAAAGTTCTGTCTACTTCTATCACATATGCTCTAAATGGTAAAAAAAAAAAAAAAAACTATTGTGAGTAGAATTTCATGATGTGAAAGAAATTTGGTGACCAAGTTCTTTGAACAGTGAAATTCTGTGATGCCATGGAAATTCTGTGGCAGTTGGCAAATCTGGATGTACCATGCACACTACCATAATTGGATACAAACCTTGAGATGTAGCCCAATTTTCTCTAACATTTTATGAAAACACTCTAAGGCACTTTCTATAATTATGTTTACAATTGCATAACAAACTTAAGCTCTTGGTCCCTTTCCAATACCCATAATATACCACAGTTGTCAGTTATGGTACTGAGATTAATATTTTCAACATTTTCCTTTCTTTGTTTAAAAAGGAGAGATGTGGAAATTAACATGATGCTCCAAAAAAAAAAAAAACACACATATGAAAGAGAGCATCTTTGAAGATTTATATCATTGCTTCAACTCTGGTCAAACTATCAAACTTATGGGAGGTATCACTATGACTATCACATATTACAACTTAACTCTTTTAAGTTTTCATTAAAAGGTGAATCCTGTAGACTTGTAGTACTTGTGAAGTTTCCTTCAATTTTTTTAAGAATTTGGAAATGATTTTGTCCCAGATTCCCACTAACAATGGTTTGAATTAAGCCAGTTGAGAAGGCATCTGCTACCTATAGAGGGATTTCATGTGACTTCACGCAATTGGGATTGCCTGTCACTAAAGGGCAAAACACACGAAGTATTTTTTCTACTTACGGCACACACGCATGGCATATAAACCATTGATACTACTGTGACACAATGTTTGTTTGCCCCTTAAGTGGCGCACCACTATATGAAATAATAAAAAAAAACACCTCAATACTCCAATAGAGTATGTGAAGAAAGGCATATGAGAAAATGGACATCTTCCATACAACCACACCATGCATTCTGACAAAACACTAATTTGAAACCATAATTTGAAAACACTGAATTTGAAAGGTTTCATTTGATGGCCTATAACGAACAATGTTTAGTACTCTACTGGCATCAATCCACTAAAGGAATTTAACATCAAAGCAGCTGGCAACTACTATACTTTTAATTTTTATCCCTTTTGATCATTAGCTCTGATCAAACTTTATTTTTGCTATCTATGGAAGAAATGTAACCTCTCCATTCTGTTCAAATTTTCATACATTTCCTACGTTCAGTTTTTGAGGTAAAGCTGAGGTTAATTACATTTTCTGCAAAAAATGCAAGCAATTATATTGGTTCTCAACTATGCTTTTAAAAAGGATCTGAAGTTGCAACAAGTAACCAAAGCACAGTCACCATAAAATTTAAACACTTATAGCCATGTTTACTATAAATCCAGTGTTCTCCACCAGGATTTTAAGGGGGAAGCCCACCCCCAAGTGGAAACTTCTACCCCCTGAAAAAGTGACCCCCCCATAAAAACATCCCGCCCCCTACAAAACATGCTGCCTCCAGAAAAGGTTGACAATAGACTACTGCTTTTTGAAATGTAGGCGTAACGTAATGTTTGATTAAAATGTTTCAAAAGCTACTGCTGTAAAATAATTGCACAAAAAGGCACACAAAGTAACATTCTACATCATGATCCCCATCAATAAAATATTTTTGCCACATTCCTTCTCAATTATCAAAACTTTCTGGAGGAAAGGGGAGGGGACATTCCCTCAATGCCCTCCTCCGGCGATCACTTTGTGATCGCATACACAATTTGCACGTGGCCACCCCTTTCTTGAATATCTGTTGAGAACACTGTAATCAGTGTTGTAAGAGGTAATGGAATTCCCTTGTTGAAATAACTGTAGCTTCTCTGACAAAGTCACTGAAACAGAGTATATGTCATCTGACTAGATTACCATTGTTGTAGTCTAGGCCACAGTTCCTGAGACAGGAGCCACATTCTCTCAGGCTCAGGCCAGATGCCCAAGGACAAGGCCAGACCATCCAGGCCATGGCCAGCTAACCATATAGGGATACAATTTGTAATGGAATGAACCAAAGTTTAACCTTTTCAGTTACACCTAAAAGTTTCAGCACACATAACCCTATTGTCTTATACTAACATAACCGTCACTTCACCCTCTTCTTACATTGATCCTAACATAGATTTGTCAGAACATAGAGACCTCAGAACAAAGAATCAAACACAGAGCAGTCACCATCATTTCAGTCTGAGTTATGAACTTTTAAACTTGATGCCATACTTGTTATGGCAAAGCAGGTGAGAGACCACTACAACATTTGCAGATGGGGAAAATGATTCTTAAAGATAAAGTTGTACATTTTTTATGCAATCTTAAGGAAACAATAAGCTAAGATTTAATGGCCAACCTCAGATTAGCCCCAAAGAGGCCTCATATAAATGTCCAAGGCCAGAGAATACAATGCCCAGGCATTACATTACAAGGCCACGCTGGGCCTCCAGCACTGTTGACCACATCGTAAAGTGACTTGCTACAACTGCCTAGTTTAATAGTCCACATAGATTTCAAATATGAAATAAACTGGCAAGTAATTGGCATTTCATAATTTGATGAACAAAAATATTTTAAAGGTTACAATTTGAGCCACAAATCAAAGAACCACTTGATCTTTTGTGCGTAACTAGAAATTCAAAGACTCGACAAATTTCCATAGATGAAAATTTGATTTTTTTCCCAGAGTTAATCGCTGAATACTAACATGATGACACTTAAGACCAACTTTACCTATGTCAAATTTCTATTGAAAGTGAAAAAAGCTGCCATGTTGGGGAATTATAAGTCAGGTGCTCATTTATATGCACGCAAAGTGACCAACCAATCCCAGTTCAAGTAGTGATGCTCCTCGTGTACATACCACATACAGTACGCACGCTACCCTATAATACATGTGCATTGGAGTAGCAAGTAAATCATATGCTAACTCTCCAAGTGTGCCTCAAGCATGGTCATGTAAGCAATGTATGACATCACATGAAATGGGTGTTTTATGTACCCATGTGTATAAAGTACACATTTAGTGTGTCTCTAACTCAGTTGAGAAATACAGTCAGTGCTAGGCTAGTTCAGTACTATTTTGCAACTTGATAAAACTTAAAATACAGAAATGCTTCAAGAATGACCAAAGCAACCCCTTTGTCACCCATAAACTCATTATTTTTTAACTAATGGGTCTTAACCTTGGCAGTGGTGCTCTTTCAGGGTAGGGTTACCATAATTTAGAAACGACAAAATAATACAGAAGGCAAGAAAAACAAATCCTTAAACCTAAAATTTATTCAGGAGGGCAACTTCATGACTTTAATGGACATTTCAAGCAGAGGAAAGAAAACTGACATAGAAATCCGTACATGACAGGAAATGTCAGAGATCCTGCTCTGAAGTCCACATAAAGACAGGAAAACAGAAATAAGGAATTCTAGTGCATGGTATTTTATTTGAGATGAATTGGTACGTTGGTATATGCCTATGGATGGGGCAGGCTTATTTCCAAATTTCCCTCATCTTTTCTGCAGGCCCACAGCCAAGGGAGGCAAAAAAATTTTTTGCCCTCCTAGAAGTTTCAAGTTGCCATTGACTAAATACATTTTAACACATTTGTTACCCCTGAAAAATTTTTTGCCCCCCCCCCCCTTGGAAGCCATTTTGCCCCTTTTAATACCTTGTCTGGCTACGGGCCTGCTTTTCTGAACTTCGCCATGGGTAACATGAAGTGGTGGTACTTAATGTCAACATCTCTGCTAGGTTTGGGTTTTTGCTGACATGAAGTGTAGAATGACAAGGCTAATACCCTGGACAAATACTAGTTGTAGAAATGTACTTCATGTTTTTTTTCCTATGGTGATAAGAAGTAGCATCATTTTATGATTTTGGCAGTACAAAGGGATAGGGGGGAGGCTGCTGGAAACAATTGACATCTTTCACACAATTACACAAACATTAACAATGGTTTCCCGATTTGCATATATCACTTTGGTTGAAAGATTCAAAGGCATTCTGTCAGCCTTGCAGACTTCATACATCCTCCAGGTCTAGACTGAAGTCTTCTTCATCACCCCAGGCAGATTCCTGTGCAGAGAAAATGATGACAACTAAACATCAGCTGAGAAAATTAATGCAAATTCATTTAAACTAGACTTTCTATAATTATTTATTTCAAATCTTAAGTCTACAGCACAAGATGTATTCAAAAGAAGCTGCCACTAAACACTCTTTGTTAGGTAAACACCATTTGTTGAATAAGCAAACCAAAAAGAGGCATCAGACAGTTCAGGAAGATGTTGGTGATGCAGCATTCCCACCCCTCCACCTCATTTCCCACCACCTTCATATGCAGGGGTTCAGACAGTTCTCCTTTCTCATTTTCAATTTCCTGGCTACAATCATGATGGAGGTTTATTAAATTTACCACTCCAGAAATCTTTCTCTCAGCATGCACTGTAAAAGTCTAAGACCTTTCATATTTAAGCAAGGTGTTAATGATGCAGGGGCCTGCCATTCCTTGCCCAAATTAATGTGTTTCATCAATTCAATGACTGAAAGAAGGGGCTGCTCAAGGTTAGAAAAACAGAAATGACAAATGAAAAAAAGGTATCCCAATCGAAATATAAAATGCAGAAAACAAGCATCCAACTTACATCAAACTTTTCACTTGTGTATTCGAAGTTATTTCTTGTTTGTTGGCTTATTTCATTATGAGACGAGGCATTCCCAGTAGACGACGATGTAAACATCACATTTGATTTGCTATGAGAATCATCAGTTGTCTTCTCCATCCTATTTCCAGTGGACCCTGTTTTCCCTCCTAAATTCTTCGAACACTTATTAAATTTTGGTTCCATGTCAGCAAAAAAGTCTAATTCTGAACTAACACTTGTGCTTAATTTGATTTCTGGAATCTCATACAGGCCACCAAATCCATCTTTGGGTTTAAATTTGGGCTCTGATTGACTGGTTTTTAAAGGAGAACTACTGGAAGAAGATTTTGAGTTTCTTATACTGTTCGAGCTCTTCTCCTTTGGAGCCAATTCCTTTCTCTCTTCAGAAACTGTCCAATCACTCTCTTGGTTGTCCCAGCTTGCACTCCAAGTGTCTACAGCTGCAACATGTTTTGGCATTGATAAATTTGTTACTTTATTTTCTTCAATTGCTTCAAATACTTCACTTTCCTCTTCTTCCTCCCACCCATCCCATCTTGTCTCTCCTGCTCCTCCTACTGCTCCTGCTCCAGTCCTGTCTTCATCAGCTGCATCTTCTGTACAATGAGACTGGCTTCCATCCGTCTTTTCTGCTCCTTCCTCACCAGAGATGGCTAATCTCTCTTCATACATTTTACTCAACTGCAAAAGACCTAATTGGTCCAAAATCAAACATAACAGAGTTTATGTGGAAAACTATCTGAAAAACTGACTCTGTGAAAAGTTGACCACCTTTGTAGTAAAATTAATGATCCATTTTAATTCAGTGATAGATTGTTACCAGTTTATCAAAATAGCTCGCTCCAGCAGTGCAAATTCTGGGAGCTGCCAAACTGGAAGAAACCTATTTTTGATTCCTTGCTGAAGGCTCAAGGAATCTATGCAATGGTGATGTTGTGTGTGTGTGTGTGTATGTGATGCTTTGCTTGTAAACACAATATCTCAAGTTAGCAATGACTGACACTTTTCATACTTGGTATATAAATTTGTCATGATGAGAGGAAGAACCCTATTGTTTTTGGTAGAGGTCAAAGGTCATTTGAGGTCACCAGAGGTCAAAAACCGAAAACCTTGTAAACACGATATCGAGAGTTAGGAATGACCAACACTTCATATTTCGTATGTAGATTTGTCATGTTGAAAAGAACCCTATTGATTTTGGTGCAGGTCAAAGGTCATTTGAGATCACCAGAGGTCAAAAGCCGAAACCTTGAAAACACAGTATCTCGAGAGAGGAATGATCGACACTTTTCATATTTGGTATATAGATTTGTCATGTTCAGAAAGAGAATCCTATTGTTTTTGGTGGAGGTCAAAGGTCATTTGAGGTCACAGGAGGTTAAACTGCCAAAACTTTGTAAATGGCTTGTAAACACGATATCTCGAGATAAGAATGACCGACATTTTTAATATTTGGTATATATATAGATTTGTCATATTGAGAGGAAGAACCCTATTGTTTTGGTGAAGGTCAAAGGTCATTTGAGGTCACCGGAGGGTAAACAGCGAAAACCTTGTAAACATGATATCTCAAGATAAGAATGACTGACACTTTTCATATTTGGTACATAGATTTGTCAAGTTGAGAGGAAGAACCCTATTGTTCTTGGTGGCGGTCAAAGGTCATTTGAGGTAACCGTAAATTAAACTGCAAAAACCTTGTAAATGGCTTGTAAACACAATATCTCAAGATAGGAATGACCGACACTTTTCATATTTAGTATGTAGGTTTGTCATGTTGAGAGAAAGGACTCTATTGTTTTTGGTTGGGTTCAAAGGTCATTTGAGGTCACCAGAAGTCAAAAGCAGAAAACCTTGTAAACACAATATCTCGAGATAGCAATGACTGATACTTTTCATACTTAGTACGTATATTTGTCATGTTAAGAGAAAGAACCATACTGATTTTGGTGGAGGTCAAAGGTCATGTGAGGTCACCAAAGGTCAAAATCTGAAAACCTTTAAAATAGCTTGTAAACAGGATATCTTGGCATGGGGCCGAGTTGGCATGAGGCAAGTTGGAATATTAGGCGAGTTTGCATAGTTTGCAAGTTGGCATTGGGGCAAGTTGGCATGGGGGCGGGTTGGTATGGAGGTGAATTGGCATGGGGTGAGTTGTCATAGGGGCCGAGTTGACATCGGGCTGAGTTGGCGTGTAGGCTCACATGTTCCAGGGATCTCACAGTATCAAGAAAAATTCTAAACAAGATTTCAGTACACAGAAATAAAGGAATTTCTCAGAACAAAAAGTAGTTTACGTGTTGAGTGAATGTATTGTGTCTGTTTGGCTCTTGTCAATTTCCAAACCACAGTACACAAAACATTTTACAAAGGCCAGGAATCACTAAGCGTTTTGGTTTTCTGGTTTCCTTCTCCACGCAGTGTATTGGCAACCCAGTCAACAAAAACACTTCAACAGTAGAACGTAATACAAGTATACTTTCATAACCAATACAAAAATAATAAACATAAGAACTTAAAGTGCATGTTGTATTGCCCACCTGGCTTCTTACCCCGATATATATATATATATAAAGGCTGGACTGTCGCAAGTTATGCTTGTGTCAGTCTTGCCATTCTGTCTTGAAACCTACTCTGAGCTGCACTGAT
>WURT03115710.1:0-11927 GCA_009936505.3 Holothuria glaberrima
ATTAATTCTTGACTTTCAAGTCTACTCTTGAAGAGCAGGCTTGCAGTATTCAAGTATGAAATATTTAGGTGAGCATTGATTCTTGACTTTCAAGTCTACTCTTGAAGAGCAGGCTTGCAGTATTCAAGTATGAAATATTTAGGTGAGCATTAATTCTTGACTTTCAAGTCTACTCTTGAAGAGCAGGCTTGCAGTATTCAAGTATGAAATATTTAGGTGAGCATTAATTCTTGACTTTCAAGTCTACTCTTGAAGAGCAGGCTTGCAGTATTCAAGTATGAAATATTTAGGTGAGCATTAATTCTTGACTTTCAAGTCTGCTCTTGAAGAGCAGGCTTGCAGTATTCAAGTATGAAATATTTAGGTGAGCATTAATTCTTGACTTTCAAGTCTACTCTTGAAGAGCAGGCTTGCAGTATTCAAGTATGAAATATTTAGGTGAGCATTAATTCTTGACTTTCAAGTCTGCTCTTGAAGAGCAGGCTTGCAGTATTCAAGTATGAAATATTTAGGTGAGCATTAATTCTTGACTTTCAAGTCAACTCTTGAAGAGCAGGCTTGCAGTATTCAAGTACATCACTTGTCAGGAATTCACACAGGTACTACAATTCTCCTGGTGGAGTGGGTAGGCCAATGTGTTTATGTTCAAGTTTATGTACAGGCCAGCACATATTTGCTACAGTTGGCATTGATAATTTGTATACATGTCGTTACATAAATAACTTTGATATCAGGTACATGTATTTCTTTGTAGGGATGGCAAAGTGTTGAGTTCATTAGGAAATAAAATCAAAGATGTCATCTGTATTGAACAGTAGAGCTAAAAAAACATCGATCCTTAGCAAAGAAAAATGTAATAAATTTCCAAGTTACAGGTTATGTATTGATGGAAAATTCAAAATGTGGAAATTGTTTCTTTATGGGGAAACCAGCACATCTCATCAATAGAAAAGACCCTAGCTTTGATAAGAACAAGAAGTTTAGTTTAAATTAAAGGGGTGTCTGATATGTGTCAGGTAAATGTCTGTACAAATAGTAATGAACTATTGTACACACTGTGATTGGTCTTTTGCAAGTTTGTCAAATATTTTATCAGAAAAATTGGTTTGTATGATGGGAAAACTCTCTCTTGTAATGGTCATTTCTTGTTTTTAGCTGGAAGACATGAGCATGGATGTTCTGAAAAGTTACCAGCTGTACCTTCCTTGAAATGCAGTCGTCTTTGAAGAGAACAAAACCTTCACCCTCAATTTGTCTTGCTAAGTTTCTATATGTTTCATACAGTATTAATTTTGTAATTAAATGAGAAGTGGCTATAAAAATTCCGACAATAATTTGCTCCTATTTTCCCCTCAGACCTGGACAGAGAGCAAGGATAAGACAAGACCAGTACAGCAAGGTCAAAGCTCATGTTCGTAAAGATGATGGGCGTGTCCAGGCATATGGGTGGAGCCTTCCAGCTAAGAACCCCTCCCCTTCAAAGAATGCCAACCAGCAGCCTGAGAGTTCACGGAGTGCAATGATGGGAGTTCCAGTACCTATCTACTGTAGACCTCTATTTGAAAAGGAAGCAGGGACTAAGGTAGTTCTTTATATTTTCAAAAATTCTACATTCTTCAAAATATTGCTTTTCTCTCAGTGTGGTTTCAAATAAGATTTAAGTGTATTTGTTTAAGAGTGCTTTGTCAGTGCATTCTTTGCTGTAGATTGTAATAATTTTTTTCCAAAATTTTCATATCAAAGGGCTTCTCAGAGTCATTGCTGCTGATTTGAGGTAGTTACCATTAGTGATACCGTTTCTGTTTTGCATATTATAAAAGAGATACATCAGTTGAGGTCGTGTATTCTTGTTGACTTGAAAGTAATTCTGCAAGAGTGTGGTCCGAATGTGTATATTGAAAGTTTTTGCTTTATAACTGAATTGTTGCTAAGATGAAAACTTGACAACTCTTGTCAGCTCTGATAATTCTGATGTTACCCTACTGAAGTTTTGCAGAGTGATTGGAGAGTGAGTGACTCCAAAATTCCCTTTATGGAATCTACTCTGATCAACTTTTAATATGGAATCAAATATTAATATACTTCTTTAAAGGGAGGATTGGGTTTGTTTTACAGAGAATTTGAGTAGGTTTCTTTTCAAGAAATGATGTTCTTACAAAAGAAATTCAGTTATTTGATGCCCAAGAATAATATTTTGGCCCAAACTTTTAAAATTTCATATGATGCAACAATGGCTATGCATAATATTTTAATATTGCTGGATTTTATTGGTGAGACTGAATGGTTAGTAATGATGAAAGCTATTTTCTTTTTACATCATATTGGTGCATTTTAAACGCTGTATTTCCTTTTAAATGGAGATGCATAAATTTCCCTTACCTCCCCAACATTCCAGATTGTCACAAACTACTACTCATGCAGTTCTTGTTGTTTGTTTTGCTGTAAAATGGGATGGAATTATTTATGCTTTCTTCTTGGTTTATAGTTAGTGAAGGCAGCAGGATGTTAAAATTGGGGGTTGGGTGGAGGAAGGGGGAGAAGAAATCGTTGGGGGGAAATAGTTTGTCAGCTGTATAATTTTGTTGTTTTGCGAGTGACTGGCTGGAGAATGTGGAGACCAAGTATCCTGATGTGTGAGATATATTTGTTTTGATACCAACAGATCTGGTGTGCTGCAGGGGTCAACTTAAGTGGGGGAAAGACACGAGATGGAGGTTCCATAGTAGGGGCCAGTGTATTCTACTCAAGCAGTACAGAGGAGCTAGAGGGCAGTGGTGATAAGAATAAAGATAGCTCTGAACTGGGAAAACTGGATGAAGAAATAACAGTAAGTCACTTCTTATTTGGCATGATGGAGAAAGATCATTTTTATGACAATTCAGGGCTATGTTTCGTTTAGAGTCATGCTTGATCTCAAGTTAAATTTGAATAGGACTTTTGCATTACAGATCACACTCGATGTCAATCATAACTCTTTATGAGATAGGGCTTATATTACAGTTTCATTTATTGAACAACTTTTGATAATAACCAAAGTGTTTGTTTAAAAAGCTTACAGTTTTGTAGTGCACTGGTGTGTTTCAATGTGAAGAACTTCTGAAATTAGATGTAGCTAATTATCTTTAAGAAAAAAAAAAATATTAAATTGTTTGCCCCCATGTCGATTGCTCACGCCACAAGCATACATGGAAAGTGAGTCTTGAATTTTACTTGGAATGACATTTGTCTAGTGTGGAATGTATAACCTGTCATGATTATAGTATTTCTGACATTGTACATTATGACAACTCATCATAAAGCAGGGTTGCCATATTGGCATTTTAAACACCAAAACCAATTAATTTGGCATTTTATAATCTGGTGTTGGCTCACGGGATTTTAAAAGAAAGTCCAAACATTATTTTGGGTAATTTTGACATTTTTTACATTTGTCCATCAATTTTCCTTAAAAATGCATGTTTTTCCTAAATTTCCCCAGGAAACTGTAGAAAAGTGCATAATTTATGCCTCAGTTTTTACATTTAGCATGGTTGGATGAAAAACTCAGTGAGCCCTCATAAAATGCATGGTTATTTTTTAACATATTCATGATTTTGACACAGTTTTTAAGGAATGTGGTGTTTTTGGACCATACTGAATGCCAATTTTGGCCGATTACCTCGTAGAAAATCTGGCAACCCTGTTATCAAGGTTTCCTTCATCTGCCTGATTTTGATGCCAAATCATTATATTGGGTGGGTCAAGTTCAACTACCAAAAATTTGTCTAAGCATGTGATGACAGTTATATTTGTGTTTCTTTGGGTTTGGCTCTTGGGAGCATTAAGCAGTGTTAGTATTAGTGGGAAACTCCTCACAGGACTTTTTATGAGACTGTTTTTGTTTCACTCTGCAGCAACAACAACTTCAGCTTGAGAAATCTCGAAAGAGTCAACTTTCCTCATATGTGTGGATTCTTACTAGCAATCAGAATACTAGTAAAGTAACGGTAGTTGATGCCAACCAACCTCAGACAATCCTGAGTACATTCAGAGTCAGCAATCAAAATATTATCAGTATAGCTAGTGTACCGGGTGAGTCACATAGCAGCATTATTTAAAGGGAGAATGCAGTCACCCCAATAAAGAATTGTATAGTAGGCTATCCTATTTCCTGAATGGCTCTTGAGAATCATGTTACAGTGTTTTTCTGACTCAGTTGTAAAATTTATGAGGCACAACTGCTTGGTTTACCTTGAATATGCAATATTTATGTCCTAAAATATGAAAGATACTTGGAAGGGAAATAAAAAGAAATTTGTGACATTGAGCTATTATTTCAAAATAAGTTTGGGGCGACTGCTTATGACCTTTAAGGAAGGGTTTTAGTAAAAAATTAATTTTCATATGTGAAGGAGAAACTAAATATACACAATATGATGAAACTTCCAGACAGTGTAAATGGAATAATTCCAATTTTGAATTCCAACTGTTGTGAATAACTGTAGCAAAGTTATTGTGAGTAGATATTGTGGTTGGAGTTGTTCCATTTATGAGTACTTACAGAATCATAAGTGTGAGTTACTCTTTATGTAAAAAAAAGGAAAAGAATTCAAGTGCTTCACAGCTTTGTGGTGTCCTTATCACCAATATTGTGGGACTGATTATAAATGTTTAATATCGTTATTGGCCAATATTGTCAATTTTCGTCCTACATTGATATTGGTAACATTGGCTAAGAATGTCGATTACACTTTACCAATGTGTCATATCTTAAAAAGTGCTCATTTAAGTATGTTTGACGATAAGTTCTAATATTTTCCTCCTGAAAATGAAACAATTCTTAGCGGTAGTGCTTAATAGCTTTTAGTTTAATGTACAGAAAGGCTTCTTTGTCAAGGATGGGTATCAGATAGGTATCAGCCGATATAAAGATGACAAGTATTGGTGTCGGTAATACTGGCTACTTGCTATCAGTATAACACTTATCACCATTAGGGCTTCAACATCTTTTTTCAGATTGGTAATGTGCTGAGTGATGTATTCCATATTTATACAAACTCACCTAAATGTCTTTAATTTGTTGATGTGACTCAGATCTCTTGATGTGCATTTCCATACAGGGGCTATGGAAAGTGACTACCCAACCACAGAAAACATAGCTGCCACAGCTGAGTCTGGGGATGACACAACATCTGTCTCCAGTAATGACAGCTCATTTGGAAATGTTACATTAGTGTCAGCCAGTATACCAGCAACTCCCAGGAGCCTGACACCAACCTCAGACAGAGGTAAGCTTAAGTTGTTAAATGTGCATGTGTTACCTAGGTATCTAATTGTGATTAATGGAAGTTAATAGCCCCACAGAACCATATATTTCAAACTTTTCTTTGACTTTAGAAGATCTGTCACAGAACTAGGTTATGCAGTATAATCTTGTAAATTATTGCATCTTAAAAGGAAGAAAATCTGTTACATCGTTACAAGGTTATTGAAAGAAGCAGTATTTTCCCTCTCAAGGATTTTTTCGTTGCCAAGAAAGCTATGATTTACGTGTCATTTTAATAGTTTACTGGTTTTCAGTTAAATCTGCCCTAAGCCACACTCCTGAGAAGTAAGCTTAGTAGAGTGACATGACTGAGATGCATTATGGGAAGCTGAATTTGCCTTGTGTGTGGCAGGCTTTACACAAGTCAGCCTTAAATAATCATTTCAACTATTTGTATATTGTTAGAATTTATTTTAGTGAAGCAGCTGAATCTCACTCCTTTACAGACATACTCTTTTAAGTCTACAATGAAAACTGTTCTTTTGTAAGAATTATTGGCTTTCCTAACGACTGTTTTACAATCCCTTATACTTAAAGGAAAAACCTAGTTAACTGTTTATTGCGTCAGTAATTATGGTTAAAGTGGGTTAACCAATAAACAGAACTCTTTTATCTTATTGTGAAAGGAGAATGGTGTATGTTAAATTGTTTATTTCATGCTAAGGCTTTTGGAATATCAATTGTACCTTCTCTTTGACAACTTTTCATCATTCATATATTCAGTACCCATAAATATGGCTCCTCTACAGCTTTTGAAGTTGAGTTTTGAGGCAAATCTTAAAAATTTTAAACTCATACCCTCAACATCAAGTTGTCAATTTACTATTCAGTAGAGGAGTAATGTTCTTTTACAAGTACTTACAACTGTACTTATATACAGCATTCTACCACCTCTAGCCATCCGTTATTGAGAATCCTGCATTCTGATTGGTTAAACACTGACCTGTTATTCCACAACTCATGGTCAGTAAATGTAAAGACTGATAGAAAATGAAGTTTTTCACACATTTTTGGTGGTAGAATAAGAATAAACCACATTTGTCAGACTATTATTGTCTCATAAACCGTCTCGACTCCAAATTTGACTAATGACGGACTTGGCTTTGCCTCGTCGTTGTTTGCCAAATTTGGAGTCTTGACGGTTTATTCACCAATAATGGTCCGTCAAATGCGATTTATTCCTTAATTGTACTCAATGTAAATATGACATACTCATCTTTTATCTGTGCTAGCATCTACTGCATGTGAAGGTCTTTTTTGTTCCACTTTTATTAGATTTGTTCAGTTTTAAGAAACATCGTCAAAATTGGACTCTAGTATTTGCAGGTAGTCTTACCTAATTTATTTGACAAAGGCAAATATTTTCGCTTTCGAATTCTATAAAAAGAAAATTGCAAATCCACCACCAATTTGCAACTTTTGTAAAAGAACATTAAGGCTCTTCATGAACCACTGGTTATTTTTAAATTCTTTTCAATTTTCATGCACTGTGACATTCACAATGTTTACATTTGTACTGGCATGGTCTCTACCCCCACCCCATCCCACCCCACCCCTGCTGTTGGAGCATGGTTTGTTTGTGGTTGTTTTTTTCTGTTGGTCTTCTTCATTATCTGGGAGTCAATCTGAGACCGACACCCTTGTTTCTTTTTGCATTCTTATAACTAGTTAGAGTTACTTGTTACTTTTTGATTGCAAGTTACCTAATTTCTCTGCAAGAGGTGCTTCCTTACCTACAAGAATTGTGTTTCCAACACCCTCAAGTTTTCTTTCTCTTTATCTGCAGCCAATTTCAAATTTTGTTTACAGTTGAATTGAATTAAATGATAGGTACATTACACAAATGTAACAATAGAAATGTTGATATGGTGTATAAACACTTGATTTCAATGATGCAGCATTGTTATATTGAATCTGCTTTTTGCACAAACTTTGACCAAATGTATGCTAAAAGAGATAATTACTGAAATATGCCTCCAGAACTTCAGTTGCTTATGAATTAGATGCTTCAACTAATTGCATGAAGTGTTCTTTTTTCAGCATGTGAGGATATTCAAAGGCCAAATATCTTCATCCCAGATGGTTCAAATTCTATCAGAAAGTGTTCTTTTAGCCCATTCTCCAATCTGAGCACCTCTCCCAAAGCAGCTCTTCTGCCAGAGGGCACTCTTAAAACAAGCCTTTTAGTCTTTACCATACATTTCACTCTCTAATGTAAGAATCTGTTCAACTAGCTGCTCAGTTGTGCAGAATGATCATGCACATGTCATTGACCAATCATAATGGCTTATAGAGATGAGATACATAGTGTTTTTTTCATTTAGATCAAAGTATGGTTACCATTTAAACATTTTAGATATCTTTGCAAGTGTAGTTTGGGGGAGTGTATTATGTTTACTTTCTTCAATATCATGCTCAGTTTCTTCATTATGTACTTGTCTTTGTTATTTGGTGGTGGTTATAATTTATTTGTTTTTGTTTTTTCCTGTTGTGTTCATTTTGTTTTGTTTTGATAGTTTTCTTTTCATTTTTGCCATCTAGGAACCACTTGTTACATTTTTTTTATTTAAGTTTTAACAACATGGAAGGAAATGCTGTTAAAAGATCACTTAGCTTTTCACAGAGATGTGAACAATTTCTTTGCTGAGCTTTGATTCATGCTATGTGAAAACGTAGATATAACTTTCATTTTGCTTCATGTTTGAAACTGGAAAATTGCATTTGGAATATTATGATTTAAGCAGCCAAGGAAATTTAAAATTTCAAACCATAGCAAATAGCAAGAACTTATTTGCAATCATTAATGCAGGAAGCTTACAGCTAAATTTATTTTTGAGTGCATGTTTGGTTTGCTGTTTTACAAGACTGACGAAAGGCGAACTCACTTAGTCTGTGTATTAGTCACAATTAGCTACAAGAATCACTTGATATGTCCGTGACATAAACAAAAACATGAAAAATAGATGAAAACAGTGTAAAAAACTTTGAACTCTTGCAATTATAACAGGTAGAGTTATACTACCATGGTTTGTCTGTCTGTCTGTCTGTCTGTCTGTCTGTCTGTCTGTCAGTGAGTCTGTCTGTCTGGCATGTCATGTCTTGCGACAGCGTCTGCAAATAGTGCACACATAATCATCATCGGTTTCAGCTTGAAGTTAAAACACTGTTATTTTTCTTAATGTTCTGTTTGTTGTCAAGAGTTATTTACATTATCTTTACATTGAATTTTTTTGCAATTTGTTTCACAGTGATATGTACTCAGAAATGTTATAGTTGACAAGAGAGGATTGTAGTGAGAACTTTGGGTAGTATTCTAAGAACAGAACAGTCTTGTAGGAGGAAAAATGTATCATATTCATCATGTGCATAAATTTAATCTGTAAGTCATGAAGATTTACAAACTGTCATATTGTTTGTTTCATAGATTTGAATGAGAATTCTGATTTCAAAGCCGAGGTAGGTGAGGCAAATGTGAAGCAAGACATTACAAGCGTGAATGAGGCTGAGAGAGTATTGACCACTGCAGCCACAGCAGCTCCACTCCCAGATACTGTAGGCATGGAGGGAGTCGTCAGGGAAAGTACCTTGAGTAAGTCTGACTCAGGGGCAAGCAGTGATGCAGGTAGGTGGACCATCTGTGTGAGGGGAGGTGGCTACAGAGTATATGGCTGAATGAGCAACATCAGTTAAAAGAGCTTGTTTTGATGTACAGTAGGTAGTGATGAATAAACTTGAACTAGCAAAAAGTCTGCTAGGGAAGGGTTCCCAGGGTTTTAGAATGTCTTTTTGAGTCATTGAATTTCTTTTAATAATGGAAATTGATATAGCTATGGACTTTTGAAACAGCCATTTCTAGGCCTAGAAAAGTCTTAAAGTAAAACCAAAAAAGTCATGCAACTTTATTCCCAAAGGAAATTTAAAATACATGAAAGGGAAACTGAAGAGCTCTGTCATTACACACTGTTTGTACAGCCAACCATCAGAAATTTATGAAAGTAAGAGTTATTTTCTAGACTGCGCAGAATTGGACATGCTACATATTTTTATGTAATTTTCAAAATGGAAGGTTCAAAATTTTTCAAAAGGGTCCTTAAAAACACACAGTGATGAAACTTTTGTTTATAGAATTTTAAAAAATCTTCTACAAAGACCAAAAGCACAACATACTCAACTCGATTCTTTTTATTGTAGTCATAAATTTTCTCTTTCATGGATTATTGCAGTCTTAAAGATTCTACTCATTCTGTAACCTATCTGTGAGACTGTGGTGATATTTTGGACTGTAACTGAAATTAAAGGTAAATGGTGTAGAATATTTTTTGGACGGTAGTATGTGAGCTATCAGTAGCACCCCAAACTTCAAAGCAGTGAACGTAAGAAATTTTGATCCCTTGTCTTTTGTGTTTAGATTCAACTGGAGACCCTCTTGGTGCAACCACTGATCCCATCCCTACAGAGACAATTGTGTCACGTCCAAGGACATCAAATGTTGAAACACCTAGTGATCTGTTAAAGGATGGATTATCTACTGCTCCTGAGGAAGCAGAATTGATGCATGAAGAGGCAGATAAGAAGAGTACTGTGATGCCTACCATGTGGATGGGAGCACAGAATGGAAAGTAAGAGACTAGTTTTACGTATTTTATTATATTTTGCTTTTGAAATTAGTTGAAGAAAATGCTTCTTGCATTTTGTGGATTCTTCTGAGTACTGTCCCCTTATGGCCAAACTTTGAAAAAGTATGGCCAATTCAAGATCTGCAATACCTACATCATTACATCCAAAGATTCTTCATGGCCAAATGCCCACTTTTCAGGTCTACAAGGTCCAAATTTGCAGTATTTGACCAAAAAATGACCAACTGTCCGCCTTAAATCTCCAAAAACCTGCAGCCTGTCTAAATATCAACCATTCTTACCAGACTTTTAATGTGACACGAATAAGAAAGAAACATTTATTTGCTTGGTGAAATAAGTCTGTTGCAAAATTAGATCAAATAATTTCTTTTGAAACAAAGTAACTTGAGACAAATTCAGAAAAATGAACCAAATGTCTTTGCTTTGTTACAGTTTGTATATTCACTCAGCTGTGTCAAGGTGGAAGCGTTGCCTGCATGCAGTCAAACTGAAGGATTCCATTTTGGAAATAGTGTAAGTTTGTCTGTGTTATTGAAAGAAAGTAATTTTGATGTATTGTGAAGTTATGGTCATCTGTATCTTGTCCAAGGGTATGCTCTTGTAAGGTCTAAAGGTGCAAAATTTCTGAATTTATATAAGTTTTTGTAATGCATTTGTTATTAGTTTCAAGTTCTTCTGGGGTGATAGAAAACTGATTCAGGTGTTGGGCTTCCTCCCTTGTTGGTTATACTTTGTGTTGGGGAAAGATCGTTTATCTCAACAGCCTCTACACAATAGGAATTAATTGGATAGCTGCAAGGTAAGTTGTCATTTGGGCAAAGTATCATGACTAGCCATCTGGAGGGGCTATCCGTGGTTGACTAGGGGTGGCATGTGCTGGGTATTTATTAGATATGCTGACACACAGGCATTGATGCATTGCACGTACAAAATCAAAATTGTGTAATAAATATCATGTATAGCATTCATTGGCTGTTTTGTTTCCATTATGTTGTCATAATACATTTTTTTGTATGATCATATGCTGTTTTCTGTCTTGTTATGATCATATGCTATATTCTGTCATTGAAATGTCGTATCATGCTTTGTGATCTCTCCGTATGTTTCAGTCACATCAAAGGACGAGTCATGGCAGCTTTAGCTGATGGCTCTGTAGCAGTCTTCCATCGGACAGAGGGTGAGTCCATTCAGTTGCTACATAATGTACATAAAAATCCTATTTAAATGAGTGAGGTCAGATGAAAATGCATAGTAATGAGTAGGTGGCGCTTATTAATAAAAATGTGAAGAGTCCAGAAATTTGCTGGAATAAATTCTGGTTTTGAAAGCTCTTGAAGTTGAGTGATAAGAGTGGAAAAAATTACTGTAGATGTGGAAGAGTGGAATATATTAGTTAAATTGTATTTTAGGACATGTTACTACAGTTGAACACAGGACATACATGTTTTTAAATGGTAACATGAAAATATGTAAAATTCTGTGTTCATGCAGGATTTATTAAATTCATCCGTTGTACATGATACATGTTACAGCGATTGTCTCAGTTGTAAATATATAACCAGCATGTAAAATCTTGAAAAATAAAGCATAAATGCATACAGAGATAAATTTTCTGCACAACATAATAGATCTTATGGATGTGATGTTGCAGAACAGAAAGTTCCACACCCCCCTAATGGAGGTACTATTGCAACTTACACGGACAAATGCCGAAAGCTGCTTCTTGTTTATGTTGTGGCCTCCAAAACGATGTTGTGTGATGTCTATGCATAAGGTCAATTCTTCATTCTTGGGTATTGAAAATGAACCATCCTAGTCTTGAGAATGCCCATGCTCATAATTATCTCAACATTGTAAGATTTCTGTAATCTGCATTACTTACCAAGTTTACATTATCTTACTATAACCTTTAAAGTGGCTCATTGAGTTGACATCTACTATTTTTGTGACGAGTTTGAAGGTAACCATTGCATGACAATGCTTCT
>WURT03115732.1:0-11927 GCA_009936505.3 Holothuria glaberrima
ATTGAAGGTATTTCAGGCACTTTTTTGCAATATATCCTTCCGCTATGCAAAACGGCATTTGAATGAGTAAAAAAACAGGAACCACTACTCTATTTTACAGGCCCTTCCAACTCAAAATCTCTACCGTCATGGTACACAAATTTCAAATCGTTGTAAAAAGCCTTTTCGTCAGCATTCATCTGAGGGGTAGCGTGTACCCGTTGAAAACTTCTACAAGGGTCCAGGGGCCACGAAATGGACCCTAATTAGTGTGTAAGTCAATGGAAGAATAACTGGTGGTGTGCTCTCTTATAAGAATATTCAAAACATCCAGCAAATCAGCGGGCAGTAGATGTTCAGTTTACAAATCTAACTTTATGAGACCTATTTGTATAATGCTGTTAACTTTCTATCATACGATGGATGAGATGACAAGGCCTCTCCGAGTTTTGTATCCCTTTTGCTACCTTAGAAAAATCTCAGTTTGATCTTTGTTTCCATTCAGCAATAAAAACAATTCAAGCATAATAAATATCTTTGACGTTTGATTTATATTCGATCTGCTTTTTTTTTATTTTGTATTTTTTCTCCTACTCTCTAAAAATAAGAAAAGCTTTGTAGAAACGGTCTCCTGAAATAGCATGTTTCAAGGTATTCAAAACATTTTAAAACAAAATAATTCCGAGACTATTTTTGTCTTTGCTGTATCGAATGATTCAGCTTTAGAACAGGAAGTTGCCAACTCCGTGGTGCGAATGATCTCAACTAGCTATGTGCGAGCAAACCCTGATCTTAATCAGATCTTTTAAGAGGCAAAGATTTAGAGAGCAATAAAAAGAAATTCGAATTATTTGAGGCCTTGAAATGAAAATGTGTATGAAAAAGCTTTTAAACGGGCAATGTTATAAATATCTTTATTGCTGTACTAGATAATATATTGAAGAACTCAAAGAGGACTTAAAAACCATGAACTTTGCAGTCTTTCTCAACTTATGGACCTCATTTGCCAATAAAATATCAGTTTATTGATATTTTAACGTGAAGTATTACTTTACAAAATTTATTCTGTGAAGGCAACTTCCTGTTTCTATTATTACATATACCGAAACTGGTATTACGAAATTCGTTTATTGAAGTTGCAGCGATTCAAACCCCTGAAGTACCCATAGATACGTGAGTTAACACAAGGGTATGATTTTAGAGGGCCCTTTTTCAAGAGGTTGGGGGAAATGGACCCCTTTTTGGATTGTTTTTGTCAACAATTCTTCAAAGTAAGGAGGAAAACTTTCGTAACATTTTGTATGCTTCCGCCTTCATCGATGTTTTTCTGGGGTCTGATGTGTGAGCTAGTCGCCCGTCGCCCTCGTGTATTCTAAACTCTGGTAAACACTCAGCCTCAAGATGGTGGAAGCTGGGTTTGGTTGGATCTGTTGTGTTAAATTTATTAGTACCACACTACACGGTATACCTGCTCTAAGCAGAAACTGTGGGTCTAAGTATGCCCTCATTATGAAGAAAGTTATTTTCCACCGTTTATTGTATCCTTGTCGAAGGTGAAAGGAATCTATGCAATCACACTGGAGAGTTTTCGTGTGTGTATGCTTGGGTATGTGTGTTAATGACGCTTCGCTTGTAAACACGATATGTCAAGATAGCAATGATGTAAATTTTCATACTTGGCATATAAATTTATCATATTAAAAAAGAGCAAACAGAGGTCAAAAACCAAAAACATTGTTACACGATACCTCAAGGTAGAAAGCACTAATACGTTTGATACTTAGAATATGGATACTTTATGGTTAGTTAATAAGCTCTATTGTTTCTGGCAGAGGCCAAAGGTTTTTTTGAGATCACGGGAGGTGGAACCGCAAAACCGAGAAAATTGCTCGTAAAACGCGTTATCTCAAGATATGAAAGTTAGATACTTTTTACACTTGGCATATAGATTTTTCATATTAAGAGAAAGAACCCTATTGGTTTTAGAAAGGTCAGAAGTCATTTGAGGTCACCAGAGGTCAGTACCGAAAACATTATGAACACGATACTTCAGGATAGGAATGGTGGACACTCTGAATATTCATTACATAGATTTGTCATATTACGAGAAAGAACCGCGAGGTTTTTGGTGCAGATCAAGGGTCACCGAGGTCACGAGAGGTGAAATCCAAAAAAATTTAAGTTGCTTGAAAATGCAAGTACTTTATCCCAATATTGCAATGATGGATACTTTTTATACTGTTTATACTGAGTGTATAGATTTATTATATCGCTAGGAAGGATCCTACTGTTTTGATGGAGGTCACCAGAGGTAAAGTAAAAAAAAAACAGAAAAAATGTAAACACGATATTTCATAATTTCTAGACTTGGTGTATATAGATCAGTCCTAAGAAGAGGAAGATCCCTGTTGATTTTGTCTAAGGTCCAAGGTCATCTGAAGTGACCAGAAGTAAAACTACGACAACCTTGTAAACAGCTCGAAAAAAACGATATCTCAAGAAGTAGACTATGGATCGAACATCCAACTTGTGTCGTTTCCTGACCAACAAAAAGAGAGGGTTAAATGTTTGTACCATTCCAAGGATAAAATTTTGAGGAACAACATACATTTTCAAAAGCGCAACTCTGGTGAATTCATAAGTAATTCATATTTAAATTATCTAATGATGGATGTTGTGACTAGGCTATTATACTTACCGTGTGCGGTGATGATGTAGTGAAAAATGCACGGTTTCCCATTCTCACGGACAAGGTGCGAATCCCATACATGTTGTTTTCGGTAAGGTTCAAAGGTCATCTGGGGTCACCGACGGTGGAACTACGAAAAACTGAGGAAGTCATACCTTTTATGAGAATGTTTTTGTTTTGGTAGAGGGGAATGATCATTTGGAGTTATTAGAGGGCGTATGGTGAAAACCTTGTAAACAGGGTAGATCACAAAGGGTAATCTTGATGGCTGTCATAGTTGACATGTGGATGCCTCCATATTGCCTCCAACAATTCAATTTTTGGTGGCGGTCAAAGGTCATTTGAGGTCAAACTGTGAATACATGGTATGTAACTGAGAGGGATCTGATTCACAGAAGATGGACTCGGACGATCCATAATGTTAACAAGAACCCCATTTTAGATGGAGGTCAAAGGACATGCAAGGTCACCAGAGGTCAAATTGTGTAAACATCGTAAAACATTATATCTCAAGAAGGATTACGTGTAGGGATACACCTCAGTGAAAGCATTTCCTTTCGGCAAGGAATCACTATGCCATAAAGCTTTATAGTTTTATATGTGACTTTGGCTATCACAAGGGCAAAGCTGTAATTAGGTAATGTGCCACTTTACTTTTGTGTGACGAATTTGTCTAACGACGATGGACACGAAGATAGTGCGCACTACGCACTGCTTTGGAAAAGTATGGAAATCAAAACATCTTCTCACTCCACGAAAAAGTCCTTTATGCAGATTTTACAAGTATTCTGGTGTACTCCTTTTTGTGTACATACAATACATTTACAACCTGATAAAATTGTTACACTAGGTAAAAGCAGAAGTCATTACATTAGTCTTAAGTCACCATCGTGGAAAGAGAGATTATTACAAAATTTTGTTAAACTGGTGTGTTACGACTGCAGTAAATAGTACGAATGCAAATATTTACTGTTCTGTAGACGTAACACGATGGAACTACATGGTGAATGAAAAATGGTTAGGAATTTAGAAAACTTCTCTCATCCTTATATGATTGCGTCAGAAAACGAACAAATGTTTAACTTCGAGCATACTTCTCAGTTAGTTAGTTAGATGAAGTTACGGATCAGTTTCTAACCAATCGGTTTAAGTCGGGCCGGCCACGGCCTTTTTTCCAGTTGTGGCTCATTGGCTTGTTTTCCCTACTCCATTGCTTATGCTGAGCACCAAGCACATGGCAGTAGGTTCCATTTTTAAAGTCTTTGGCATGACCCGGCCAGGATTCGAACCCCCCGACCTTCCGGCTGCAAGTCGGCTGCTCTATTCACTTGACCACGCAGTCGGTTCCTCTCAGATGAGGCTAGTGAAGAGGATAGCCTACTGAAAACTGCCTCATTACCCAGCAAGGAATACACAAAAAGAATATTTTTTCTACAAGTTTTGCACTGCTGACGAGTTAAAAGAGTATGTCATTCGGCACCTGTATGCCAAAGGAAGTATGACCAAAAAGGACATTAAACTCATAGGTGTATACGAGGCAACGTTGGGGCTGCAGTCGCAGCCCCACCCCACCCACCCCATTTTGGCCAAGGATATTTTCTTTTTGTGGGCAAGATATATGCTCTTTTTAAGGGGAACTTGTTTGTTGCTTTCAAACATTGGCGTTGATCATGGGGGACGGGGGGACGCGTCCCCTTACTTTTTTGGAGGGGGAATCTCCAAAAAGTCCCCACCCCCACTTTTTCAAAATTAACGATGAAAACTAAAACTGTGACTACGAATTGACACTACATATTAAAAGCAAAATTTCGCTCAAATATGGTACCATTTACCATATAGACACCTTCCAATTTCATTTTTTCTTCAAAAGGGAGGGGGCATCCCTCCCCCATGACAGCGATTTGCAAATGGTGGAAGATTCTACCCCCACCACTTTTGGAGATGGATCCACGCCCTTGCTGTCAAATTCGAATTTAGGGCAGAAGTTCTCAGCAGCCCTTCCCCTTTCTATGATAAACTCATGATTCAAAGCATTCTCATGGGCTTGCTGCTTGTGTTTCCACTAACTTAAGGTTATGTCATAACGTACATCTCATCAGACAGTCAGAGGTAATAAATGCAGCTTGCTACAAAAAATTTAAAACAACTTTGTCGATGAGATTAAAATACAAGCCTTTCCTGGAACGAATGCAAGGCATTCTTGCATCTGTCTTTTAATCATAAAGTACTTCCTACACTCTTATCTAAGAAAGAGATATACCCCAGTGGTTGGCAGACTTTGTCAACTGTTAAATCCTCTATCGACCGGTCAGGCGGTAAACATAATGTAAGTGTGAACCTGTGAAGTGCTACGCACGATTTTGTGGAGTGTCTTAAAG
The DNA here is from genome assembly GCA_009936505.3 of Holothuria glaberrima. NCBI lineage: Eukaryota > Metazoa > Echinodermata > Holothuroidea > Aspidochirotida > Holothuriidae > Holothuria > Holothuria glaberrima. Next base: position 5,047 of record WURT03115732.1, read on the forward strand.
GGAGTGTGCAGTTGATCCTTGAATCCGAAATCTAGAGCTTATTTTCGTGCACCTACAATTTTCAAATACCCCTTCATTAAAAAGATCGAAAAAAATCACTACATTTCTTTTTAAGGTTTTGTTTTTCCAATCAGAACATTTGTTATTGATACAATATGCATTATTTTTGCATTGAATGAATTTGCGTGTACAGTTTCAAGTACATACTTCTCTCATCGTCGGAACTACCGTGTAAACTAATATAGCCTAGCCTATACAGATTCTGCAAGACAGCAAAGGTGTAATCTTTATGCATGTGTGACATTATCTTTGGTATGGTGTTTATTACAATCCAGGGCTACAATAAACAAAACTGTATTTGTTTTCATTAAATAAAACAGTACGGTCGCCACTTTATATTTTTATCCAATAGGAGACATTAATCATTGCTAAATACACCCAAGGGAACATGGGAACTGGTAGTATAAACACTATCGTGACGTCACTACTCTATTGTTTATACAGTTCCCATAATTCTTTGGGTGCATTTAGCAATGGTTAAATTTGGATTTTAAATTTTCTCAGTGTAACAATATGAATGTTTTGTCTGTCGCGGAATACGTACACTGGCTATCTTGACATCGTATTGATTTCAGAGGGTATATGTGCCTTTAACATTTTTCTTGGCTTCAAATCTCCTTGGAGTGGATGGGGTTTTTAATGAATAAAATGGCATTATTGCGTATCACTTTACCACCAAGGGAATCTAGTAAGGGGCAAGAAACACAAATTACTTGTCACTTCTCCACGGTTTTACCCTCTAGATTTTTGTAATTTAAATAACTGTTCGCTCACATTCAATCTTCGGGGCTTATTAAATTCATTGAGGTGTAATATTGAATTGGGCTTTCCGTAATAATATCACTTACTTCCGTGTTTGATCATTAATAAGTATTCAAAAGGAATGAGCACTCGCTCCAAACGTGTTTTTAATAACTTAAAAGAAATCTCACAAATCACAAATCTTTTCCTCAAATGGAACTTTCATGATGTTTTAGAACATAGATGTTGCATAGAAAATTAAAGTAAAGCATGGAATTATTTTGTATGAGGGTAACAGTCCCCTTACAAAAAACAGTGTCATATGACTTTAGAGAGCCATTCATGAATAAGGATATAATAGTACACTAATTGAAATTTGGGGTGACTGCATTTCCCCTCCAAAGAATGCTTAACGTCTGACATCATGATGTAATTGTTCACGTTCTTATTAGGACATAAATCACTGACCCACGTCACCATGGAAGGATAATGAATTGAGAGTATCACGCCTAGAAGGCCATTTTAATTAAGGGCAAATAGTCGTTTTTCAGCCATTGCTGCCACTGTGTGTTTCAAGTTAAAAGTTAACTATTCATTATTTTACTGCTCTCATTATAATTATAACAGTATTACGGTTCATGGCTCAATGCATGGCTCATTACAAAGGGCTTGGGCATTTCCGATTTTTTCTCCTACGTTCATGCAAGATCTCGTTAACGCATGGGTAGCTACCAAATGGGCATGTCGAAATGTCCACCTCAGCCTGGGTCCATTAAGTTCATTTTACTGCACTTCTTATAAACAGCTAATAGCTATATCTACACTCTTTCCATGAGAGACTAATTTAGTTCAGTGACATTCATATTTTTTCCACTGGTGCTGGACCGATTGTAACACTTGTGGGTTAATTTTCTTCTTAATCGTTAATTGAGGGGCATACCGAGGGGTTGAAACAAACTCCATTTTTGCTGGGACAATTGGAGAACCCCACGGCCCCTTGTGACAGGAACCCTTTTTGTACAAAATGTTATGATTAAAACGTTAAGCCTATTTTACTAGAATTAAACAAATTTAAAAGTAAATATGTTAAGTTGTTGTTTGGAAGTTTTTTTAAACAAATTTGAGATATGAATAGATCTAACATCCAGTCCCAGTAAAGTGCAATTTCGGCAATTATAGGAGGCATTTTTGGCGACAATTTTAGTGGTTACCTACGGTACGTGCTAACAGATTGTGGCGCTTCGCTTTGACACTGAACATATTAACACCCAATAATGTCCCTATAACAAAACTGGGAAATGGCTCACCGAAGCAGAAAGTGTCCCAGGTTTCAAGGTCTACATTGAGCTCAGGTTAAAACAGCGACAGTCCCTTGAAGTGAAAGTGAAGAGGAGAACTTGATTCCAATACAGTATAAAAACACTTTGTGAAAGTGATAGAAAATGATCAGTGGACAAAAAAAATTAGCTGAAGTTGCTCAGTTGAGTATTTCAAGCGCTAAGTATTTCCACAGCATTTTCACCCTCACCCACACCCCCATAACCGTGCTTTAATTTAAACAACTTTGCATGGTACATAAAAGACGGAAGTGGCCTATTCCCAAGTCATATTTAATTAAAGTAGTTCTGTTCGTATTTTATCACGGACATGTGTGAGAATGTTTGTAACCGAAGGACGACCTTTCCCCATTCCCGGACTTAGAGAGACAAGCTAAGGCAACTCGTAGACAAAACTTACGCCTATTTCGAATTTTGAAATGCTACGCCAGTAAGCGCCCTTGTTTATAAGGCATATTGTAAATGTAAATCTCGCCTTAGACAAGACCATACTTCTGGGACAGCTCTCACATTCCTAATTTATTTTAGCGTTGCAAGTTCCATCTAGAGTTCCGTTCGAATGGAAAAGCGACCTCTGAAAGACCTTCGTTACTGGACCTTGCAGGCAAGAAGAAATACAGTTTTATCGTCCTACCCAATTAAAATCACTTGATACGTTTACTTTTTGTAACAGTATTAAAATTTTTACTTTTTTCCACTCAGGTAAAACCGCCTAAACTTGATGACCAACAGGAGGTAAGCTTATCTCCTAACACTGATAACCTTGTTAGTTTGAAGGCTGTTGATGAATCAACAACATTCCCATTTTTCGTCACTGTATATATGCCTATTTCACCCTATAGTCACAAGACGCACTCTCCATGTGTGCCTTCAATATGGCCGTTTAAACAAAATATAGGCTAACATCACGTGAAGGGAAGTGACACGTTATGCCATCAGCTATATTTAGAGGATTTTATCAGAGGGACTGGTGAAATTCTTTCTCCTTGTTGGAGAAGACAGGGGAGGTGCAATACATTGATAGGGTATGGTTATATTATGAAGCCTGGAAATAAATTCATATCAAATGCACCAAGACATGTTATTCTCTTCCCCCACCACCACCCACAGGATCCCACGGCCAGTTACTCAGATTGAGAGGGGCACCCCCTTCAACACCTTATCTGACCACGGGCATGGTAATAAATTACCAGTGATTGCATGACGCATGTGATGAAAAAATGAAGATGTGGAATTTATTTGAGAAGTGTTTTCATAGCAATGCTTTGTATTTATTTAATGGCGGAGTCAATTTGGCTCTAAACTTTGTCTTTCTTCACTTTGTTACACTACTGAAACGATTCATGTTGTATTCAGACTGATCGACGTAAAACAAATGTCTGGTACAACTGCAGGGCATCACCATTGGCGGCAATTTGTTCTCAATATTGGGGGAGGGGTCATGACCCAATTTTCAAAAAAAAAATGCTGTGTGAAAAATCAAAGTCAATGGGCGATTTCTCAAATATTGGGGGACATGTTTTCCACCCCGGGATCGCCGCCCATGGTCATCACCATGGTAAGACAACAGTATTATGCTTTAAAGTTCACACAAGTCCTATACCCTATGCTTTGGAATTCTTCACCTACCCCTATGCCGCCTCTTTCTGCTTTCTCCCTTACCCACCCACCCACACACACACACACACACACACACACACACACAGAGTCTCAAAGACAATTCTCATTTCTCACGGGCAGGATACCATTCTAGTGGACTCGTTGGACAACCTGATTGATCGCCTCGCCAGTTCAGTTTCGCAAAGTGACCAGCCGGCTCAATCACTGACAGTGGAGACTTCAACACTTGGTAAGTCGTTACCAACCACCATTATCGTAAATAATGGTAATCTGTAACCGTTTCATACTTTGCGCGCCCTTTAGTGAGTTAACAGTTATGTAAAGAAAATCTGTTAAGTTAGGGTTACATGTTTACACCAATCAATTCAAAGGTTTCGTTCAGGTTTGGAATTATCCTACGAGAATGTCAGTTTAGAAGACGGTCGAATGATCCTTCATCCGAGGTAAGACACGGTTCTGTACGGCGCCGCTGGTATTACAATGCCGGCAGGAGCGTAGCCAGAAAGCTATCTCAAGTAGGGACTCCTGGGGTGCTCTACTATTTCATTATGGGGGCTCCAAATATGCAATTATCATATATTTCTTCACTCTTGAAATTTTCCAGTTAGGGCTCCTGCAGGGGCGCGAAGACATGTGGGGTATTCTCTCCCTTGCAAGCCCCACCCCCAAATAGCTACACCACTGAATGCACTACCCTCTACTATCAGGACAGTGGACAATAACGGGGAGGCGGAGTGGTAATGAAGCCCAATCGTCGGTGGCAAAATATGAACCAGGCAGTTCTAGAGAAGGGGAGTATCTATACGAAGAATGAAAATGAGGGCTGATTTACTGATGCAAGTCTGCGTTTTTATCTTAAGGAAGTGCAGCCATGCAATACAAACACCCACCTGTCGGTGTTTAAACAAAGCATATACAAAGAGAACTTTGCTCTCATCAGGCGATCTCTTTGGCGAATCTGTCTTCAGATTGCAAATAAACTATATGCACAATGAAACTGAAATGCAGAAGTCCCTTGCGTATCAATTGTGCGCGACATTAGCAATTGTAGATGGACAGAGCGATTTATTTTCGTCCAGGCCAAGCACCCAGACAGCTGGCGTTTTAAGGACTTTTAAGGTGATTCGAATACAAGATAGACTGATCTGACATTTTCCAGTAATTACTTCCTTATTTGAATGACCACAGGCCTCCTGTCCATATGGCCGTGTCCGTGAAAAAACATTCATTAGACAGAAAGGGAGGTCAGTATACAGCTTCATACTTACATAGATCGTCCATGGAGTTAACAGCGGAACTTCATAGTTTTAAGGACGCAATTTTAGTACGTTCAGAAGCAGGCTAGCAATATTGTCTGAGAGTCTTCCCAGACGAATTCATTTCCTTCTCTTTAGTTTTCCCGGGTGTTGTCACTGCAAGTGGAAACTCCTTGCTGGTCTTTGCCTCCGTAAACGATTTCATTTAATTCATTTTTATTCAATAAAGTCCAGAATTGCAAGAATATATATTTTAGGGGTTGGAAAATGAACTTATTTATCCAACTCCCATTTTCGTAGCTTACTCCGTTGCTGAGATATGAAATGTTTGAAATACTGGATTGCGCAATAATTTGTGATGTTCTTCTTGTACAACTCACATTACCTGCTTTTGTTTCCTTTTGAAATTAAGATGTTTATCTACTGTTCCTTTGCATAAAATGTTGTACGGAGAGACTTATATAGCAAAGTCACCCAACAATAAGCTAGTGATCACATTTCAGCACAAGGTGCAGTGGCTTTCGAAAAAAAAAAAGAAAGTAATACAATGACATCACAAATTATTGTGCAATCTACCATTTTAAATTGAGCGAATAAGCTTCAGCAGTTGATATGAGTTGGACCTTTTGAATGCATTTTTTATGCTTTGTAACAAGTATTTTCTGTGGGGGAGACGTTATTGAAGGGAAAATGCAGTCCCCCAATCTGAATGAGTATGCCCGTTATCCTAGTTCAGGAATGGCTCTTATCAATCATGTGACAATATGTTTGCTACTCATTTGTTAAATTCATACAGAAAAACTCCTTGGTTTACCTTCAATATTCAATGTTTGTATCAGAAACATAATGAAAGATACGTGTGAGCAAAATAAGAGGAGATTTGTAAGATTCAGCAAACCTTCGAAAGTAAACTTGGGGCGACTGCCATCCCCTTTTGAAGAGGCATTGAAAGTCTGTGATCTGTTACTCTAAGTCGTACTTAAGTTTTAATGATTTGGATGGGGGGGGGGGTGAGTGGGTACGATGGATCATATCGATGTTTGCATTGGAATCTAGAGCAATAATTCCACTCATGCTTCCCAATAGGAAATCATGTCGACACAACTACCTTCCAGGTATGGTACTGACGACAGTGACAGTAAGCCCTCACATTAGAGCATTGAAGGTGCATCTGCAGAGTCGGATCCGGCGCCTCGCCTGAGAAAATGTAGAAAAAAGCCCTTGTATGTGATTTGGCAATTGGTTTTGCCTGCCTTCAAATTAAAAAATATGACAACTACATCTCCTACCTTTTCGAAAGCAATAAATGACAAAAAGGGTGGCTGGACCGGCTGAAAACACCGTTCAGTGGTCCACATGCGAAGTGCGACGAGAATTCTGGTATTTAGTACTGGAATTTTCGTGCAAGTATACTCTTTATGGGAGTATCACCTATTATGGTGCTTGGTTCCCCCTCGGCAACCCAGAAGAGCGAAATTCTGCTTATGAATTTTAGGCACTTAACACAGAAAGCCATAAGCCTGTGACATGAAGCTATTTATTTATCCTGATACATTACTGGATGCGCGTTAAAAACGCTAATTAACTCGCAACCTTACCAGTTTTCTAACCCCAAATTGAACGAGAAGATCCTCAATGTGGCAAGTTTATGGTATTGATAGGTCTCACGCCCCAGTAGTCCCAAAGCTGCTGAAAATAGGTGTTGAAACCATAATTCTGGAATATGTTTCCTAGTAAGGCAGTGCTTTACAAAGCCCACAAAATAGATGAGAGCGAAGCGCGCAACAAAAATATTGTTTTGAGAACATTTTCTGCAATTTTCGTCACCTGATTGACTGATAATGCGAGAGCCTGTCTAAATATATAT
>WURT03115743.1:0-11927 GCA_009936505.3 Holothuria glaberrima
CAACACCTTAAGATAGCATATTTCACCAGTGACTGAAAGAAATGGGATAACATGGCATTATTTGGAATAAAACACATAATCGAAACCTCAATGGATTTTTGCATTCTGGTTTTTTTAAGTTCTTACTAATTGTTGTAGATGGGTGGCTGGGTGGTTGGTATTTGATTCCCTGCCAAAGGCAGGCAAGGAATCTATGCGATGGCAATGTGTGTATGTTTGTGTAAATGTGTTTGTGACACTTGTTGTAATTGTGATATTTCAAGGTAGGAATGACAGACACTTTTCATATTTGGTATATAGATTTGTCATGTTGAGAGGAAGAACATTAATGTTTTTGCTGCAGGTCAAAATGTCATTTAAGGTCACCAATGGTCAAAGACCAAAAACCTTGTAATTAGGGTATCTTGGGATAGGAATGACCGACACTTTTCATATTTGGTATATAGATTTGTCATGTTGAGAGGAAGAACAATATTTTTCCTGCAGGTCAAAATGTCATTTGAGGTCACCAGGGGTCAAAGACCAAAAACCTTGTAGTCAGGATATCTTGGGATAGGAATGACAGACATTTTTCATATTTGGTATATAGATTTGTCATGATAAGAGGAACAACCCTGTAGTTTTTGTTGGAGGTCAAAGGTCTTTTGAGGTCACCAGAGGTCAAATACAGAAAACATTGTAATCACTACGTCTCGAGATAGGAATGACCAACACTTTTCATATTTGGTATATAGATTTGTCATGTTAAGAGGAAGGACCCTCTTATTTTTGGTGAAGGTCAAAGGTCATTTGAGGTCACCAGAGGTCAAAGACCGAAAAACTTTTAATCAGTATGTCTCGAGATAGGAATGACCAACACTTTTCATATTTGGTATATAGATTTGTCATGATGAGAAGAAAAAGCCTGTTGTTTTTGGTGAAGGTCAAAGGTCATTTGAGGTCACCAGATTTTAAACTGAAAACCTTGTAAATAGCTTGTTATCATGATATCTCAAGTTAGGAATGACAGATGCTTTTCATATTTGGTATAGAGGTTTTTCGTGTTGATAGGGAGATCCCCAGTGTTTTTGGTGGAGGTCAAAGGTCATTTGAGGTCACCAGAGTTTAAAGTCACTAAACCTTGTAATCATGATATCTAAAGGTAGGAATGAAGGACACTTTTCGTATGTGGTATATAGATTTGTCATGTTGAGAGAAAGAATGCAAATGTTTTGGTAAAGGTCAAAGGTCATTTGAGGTCACCAGAGGTCAAAAACTGAAAACCTTGTAAACATGAAATTTCATGGTTCCAGTGACAGACACTTTTCATATTTGGCATATATATATATTTGTCTTCATTAGAGAAATAACCCTATTGTTTATGGTGAAGGTCAAAAGTTATTTGAGGTCACCAAAGGTCAAAAACTTAAAACTTTATGAACATGATATATGAAGATAGGAAAGACAGAAACTGTTCATACTTAGTATATAGATTTGTCATGTTGAGAGGAGGAAGAGTTTTTGGTGGTCTAGACATTTTAGGTCACTAGAGGTAAAAAACTGAACTTTTTAAACATGACTTTAAAAGGAAGCACAGACAACTCTTCTAAGACATCTTTTTCAATTTTTTTCGTTATTCAAGTTTTGGTCGGGTCATAAGGTCATGTGAGGTCAGCAGGGGTCAAACTGTGAATGCATTGTAAAAAAAATGATGTAGTCAAGAAGTATAAATTTGAACCTCTGTGTAACAATGCATCCCCTTTTCAGCAAGGAAGCCTTTTGGCTTTCTGGTTTTGTTTTTTTCTTTGTTTCCTTCTTGGGAGGAGTGTTCTTGTCCTTAAGCCCACAAGGATATTTAAGAACACCCTCTTCCACAGCAATCATTTTATTTCTTTTTCAAACCCATGTTTGTTGATCATTTGTAAATATTGTTGTGGAAAAACAAATAAATGAAATGAAACATATTCACACCAAGTTCGGCATACCATGTCTGTACTTAAAGGGGCTATTGCATTGCCCATACAAATTTATTAATATCCCTATATATTTGAGTGCAATTGGTGACTGCACTTTGTCATTTATTCAAACAATACCTTCACTCCAGGCTGGTTGGCCGATGATGACTTGTGCAATCAGCTTTGTTCAAAATTAAGCTCACACAAATTTGTGTGCGAGAACAAGCAGTCTGATTTTAATGGAGGTATACTAACTAGACAGGTGTGTTTCATTAAAATTTGAGGAGGGTCTAGAAGTAAAGTTAAGATTGAGAAGTTTTACTGTCTGGGGTGACATTATTGAGCCTATAAGTCTTAGAGCACATACGCATATTAGCACAAAGCTACACTTTTGAAGACCAGTAGTACAGTACACACAATTTGTCTAATAGTTAGTATGGACACATATATCCTAGAGGCAAGGAATCATTCAGCCTTTTAGCTTTTCTGGTTGCAGTCTCAATTGCACAAGGAAGTATGGCAGATACACATACTCAGCATACAGAGTATGAAAATGCAGGAAATATGTGCAAATATAAGTCAATTGGTTTAGACTAAAAGACATCATATACATTGTACATACTATTCAAGTGGCAAAACCACTGGTATGAACCCTTTTTATCCTTCTGTTTGATCTATAGAAGGAACATTTTCTACCAATAAAACTTAATTTGATGTAGGTATGGCTGTTTCATTGTTTATCCCAAGATTCAAAACATGTGCATGGTATTAGAGTCAGGATGGCAAATCCTACCAACACATCTGCTATCTTGAAGATGACTCTGTCGTAGGTCAACAGAATTCTTTGGAGTCCTAACTTCAGGCTCATTTGTGATTTTTTTTTTAAAAAACAGGTTGTTTGAGTACATGTCCTGCTGATAACTTCCTTTGCTGTGAATCCTGTATACCACCAGAAAGTCTCTGCGACCTACAACAAGATTGCTCAGATGGTTCAGATGAACGCCTGCCCAACTGTGGTGAGTACAGAATATCATATCTTCTTCAGGGTTTCAGGGACATGTTGGAATTTATGGAGAATGCTTGAAAATTTGAATAATGCATGGAGTTGTCGGTGCACTCTTTTCAGTAAACTTAAGCTTCTTCCAAATCTACAAAGGCTCTATGCACTTTTAATGTTCCGGACTGTTACACCTGAAGTGTATGAGAAGTTTTTATGATGTCTACTTGAAATATAATGCTGACAAGATTTCCTGATGTTAATCTCTTGTGACCAGAAATGACCTTTCACTGAACACAAAAATGTCAACAACAGCTTTTTTGTAATAAATATGGTAAATCAATACTATGTATAAAAGTTTCTTTGACTTTCAAGTCTTAAAATATCCTGTAATGCAAGTTCTTTAGATGCTGAAATTTATCGACCTCAGATGACCTTCCACCCCTGCCAAATTCTTTTACTCAATGTTATTACATGGCTAAGTATGGGAAGTATACATGCTCCCTTTCTTAAGATAATTAGGCAGTTTGCCCAAACTTGGATTTGACAATCAGCACAGACAGGATTTGGGAAGTTACATTTGGCTAAAGGATAATTTGTGGCATATAAAGTTGTATTCAAAAGCAAAAGGGAAGGGGGGGTGGCAGGTATAGTATGGTGTCATGAATTATATTTTAGTAAGTAGAGAGTTAGTCAACAAACATGGTTTCTACTCTTTCAGCAAGTTGTGCCCTTGTACCATTTGCAAATGCTGAAGTTATAGTAGAAGATACAATTCATGGCGGCACAACAGTTTATATGTGCCAGAATGGGTATAACTTGGCCAGTGGGGCATCAACCTTCTCCTTTGTGTGCAACAATGGTGTGTGGATTCGAGTTGTGCCGGCAGCTTTCCCGGTTTGCACCTCAGGTAGGTTTTTTTATGTTCAGTTTTTCCTGAAAAGATTTCTGCCCTGATTTTAAAAATTTGAACTGGATGGTCTAGCGGTTAGAGCATTCACCTTTAGCTGGGAAGTTGGGGTTCATATCCAGGTTGGGTTATAAAAAAAAAAAAAAACTTGAAAAAATGGGTTGCCTTCTTTCTTGGTGCTCAGCATAAGGGATTTGGACAGTTATAATAATACACGTGGAATTTAACCAGCTTAGCACCCACAATAGCTGCAGTGGTTAGTATTAGTTAGTATTAGTTAGTATCAGTGGTGGCACCAGTGATGATGACGATTATTATTATAAATAACTGCAATGTTCTTTTCAGAAGTTTGGAAATCATGCTGTGGAGTCTAACTGTAAAATCCTTATTAGTTCAGGGTAGTGGGGGAGCTGATATGTTCCAATGGATGTGGTGGCTGAGGTTAGAGAAATTTCCAAATACTCTACCATTTTAGGGTTATGGGCTGCCTTGGCATGTTCAAGACATTCTCCACATAAGTATTGTTTTCTTCATGGGCAAAATATCCATTTTGACAGTTAAACTTTTCACTTGAAAATCGATAATGGCTTTGTCTTACTCTGCTGAAGAAATTAGGGTTAACACCCATGAAATCATGCATTCACAAACATAGTATATAGGTTTATTGTTTTGAGTGTTACCTTTGTAAGAATGTAATGAGTGAAACAAAATGTTGGGGGTAAGTTGTTAGCAGTGAATGTGCTTATTAGCTGTCATAAAAATGATTTTGACACAATAGCATGCCAATTAATTAATTCACTGATTTTTATAGGAAAAAAGAAAGATTTGCTACTTTATTGGATGTCGCATGAATTGCAAAACGGCCCCCAGAAAATTCAAGGAGCCTGAAATTCTAATACAAAAAGCTGTTTCATGAGGTCCTGGCTACTAAAGTAAAACCTCAAGTCAAAGTAGCCCTCAACCCAAAGTCATTCAGCTTCAAATTTTGGGACATTTTCTTAAGTCATTTTGGACATTTTAAGACAAAAAGGGCTTTCAAATTGAAATATTGTTGGGGAGCCTGTAGCCCCCAAGCCTCCCAACAGCCTTGATTTAGTAATAAGTGGTATTGGCCATTTTGAATCAATTTCTTGGAGAGAGGTTGCTGGCTGATCTTAGTGGGGTCTAAAACTATGAAGTCTCTGATGTCCCTCATTTTAAGATTACTAATAGATCCTATTTTAAAGAGCAGTTACAATAGATTATGGGCAGTTTTGGTAGGAATAATTCATATCAGTGACATTTAGTGCAGACAAAAAGGAAATCTATCACATAAGCCTTTGTAGTTGCTATTTGGAAAAGTGTCTATGGAACAGGGCAAATCGGGCAATAAAGTATATTCTTCATATGTCATTGAAATAAAGTGGCTTTAGTTTTACCTACAGGTTGTCATATTTGGTAATTTAAAAGTTTATAGCGTCCGTTGTTTCTGTATGCAGTATTTTTGTGTGAGGTGAAAATTTTCTATTAATAGTTTTCAATTATCTCCTCTTAAAAATAGCTTGTGTGTCACCATCGTTTTTATGCATGAGCAACGGGGATTGCATTGATAGGGTCAACTTGTGTGATGGGTCAATCAACAACTGTCCAGATGGGTCTGATGAATCTGTCAGTACTTGTGCTGGTAAGTGTAAAAAGAATAACGGTTAGAACAGAGGACACTAGCTGTAAACCTGACCTTCATCTTTTTTTTTTTTATTTTTTGGAGCTAGCTTTGTTGAGATTGTGTTTAAGTAGCAGAGTGATACTGCTTTAGGGGAGCGGACCAAATTCGCCGTGAACAACTGCTGCGGAAGCAAATTCTCCTGTGCATCAGAGCATGTCTTATTATCTCTCTTGCTCTCTCTGCCACTGCCGAGCACTTTCCGAGTTATGCAGCTCTTCCTGTGAATTAGTAGTAATCCGATTACAGTGCACAAAGCCAGGTCTGCAGCTTCGCGATTTCCGTGTGTGTGACCGTGCCAGCAACCCTTTTGTTCGAGACCTCTATTGAGAGTCCTTTCACAGAGGCCCGCACTGGTACTGTGCACACAGCCACTGTGAAGTGCACTCGAGTGTGACTGAAATCATTGCGTTTCGAGTAGAAATGCCGGCTCACTTCGTAACAGTTTTCAAATGAAAGTTACAACACCCCAGGAACCAAAATAAATTGAATCATTCTTGTGTACAGTGTCATCTTTTACTGATTTGGCCTATCATTACTTCCTTTTTCATTTTCTCTGAAACAAGTTTTCCTCCGGGCACTTGAATTTTGTCACAGTAAATAAACCAACACTATGTTCAAAATAAAACTTTTAAACTGTGCCCTTGAAATTTGTTAAGTGTATAAATTATAACGTCAAAAGTTGAGCGCATTTTCTCGTCGTCAAATACCGATCGTTTTTAAAATGATGTGTATACTTGAACATCGTAAACTCTAGTTCCGCGATATGAACGTTGTTGCTCAGCTCGACTGACAGGATCGAGTGAACGTTGTATATTATGTACTACTTTACTTTGGCTTCTGTACTGTGCAGTGCAGCGTTCTGCCCAACGCCCAGTAGTTATCTGGACATATGGCTGGGGGGTCCCGCTTTGGTTCACGGATATGCTATAGACATAAATACCGTCGGCAGTTTGTTTGCTCACTGGCTTAATTTTTGGAAACTGTCACTATGGAGGCATGTCTGACTGTCTGCTTACTCGTGTGTGCTTCTGCACTGTGTGTCTGTACTGTTCCCCTGCTTGCAAATGCTCACACATAAAAAAAGAAAAAAAGAAAAAAAGGGCTTGACACTGATTACAAGAGGGAAAGTCGGGCCGGGAAACAAATGGACGCAATTAATGGTAGCATGTGCCACTCATGCATGGAAGTTCTAATTCGAACACAAACGTCCATTGGTTAAAAGTATAAAATGGAAAGTTTCTAATTGCAAAACTGCAAGCGGCAAGAGTACAAGAAAGAGATAACAGACAGTTCTTTCCAGGAAACTGAGTTTGTCTCCATAAAGGTGTGTTCACACCAAAACCAAAATATGCTGGGATTGGTGGGCACCGGATGCAGAAATTTTTTTCCCAGGACCGAAAGGAGCAGTTTTCAATGAAAATTTAGCAAATCGCCTCATTTGTTCCAAGATAGCAGCAGATTTCAGTTTTGGTGTGAATGCGCCTTAAGGAATTGTCAAGTGGGAAAGATCAAGTGAAATTTTCTTCAGTTAAAAACCGTTGATGGAAGCATATGCCACTGTATGCAAAAACATCTCTAAAGTGTTCGTTTGAAGGAACTGAATTTTTTTCAAACTATTACCATTTACCGTGCAATCTATGTCAGTGAGAAATAGTAAGAGCCGGGGAGTTTAAAGGATACCGGCCCTGCTGGCAAGTATCCTTCAGTCGAACCTGCCATAGACTCAAAAGAATAACTCAGGCCGTTGTTTGTTAACTTTTCCTTGTTTTTTAATCGTATAGTAATTTTTATCGGCAGAACTCATTAAAATCTTAACATTTTAGCTTCATGAATATTTCACGGCCCTTCACGTAGGCCTACACTTTGCTACAAATGACCCTTCCCTTGACCTAAGCCCCAGCCTATCCTGTGTATACTTTTGTGAAAAACATGCCCCACACAACTTTTATATTTACTTCGAAAAAGTGCATTAGCTTCACACAACCGAAATTCATCTTAATAAATGGCAGTCTCGATTCACGATGGTAAATATGGTTGCATAGGCTAACAAGCAGACTCAGAAAGTATTTGCAGCATGGATGTGGCACAACCCTTCATAAAAAAACTGCATGTCGGCAGTCGTTAGTCGAAGCCTTCGGGTCACGGTGTTTAGAATTTGGTTTCATAATTTGAATTGTTTACCTTTGACATTGGGTAGCCTGCAAAAGATTTGTTTTCATAGCAAAGAAATGTGGATAAATAAATCTATAGTTATTACCGGTACCTCATGTGGACTTTTTTCTTCTTCTTATTTCAAGTCGTTTGGGTAAGGGGTGTCTTATTTTGAAGGGAAGCCAGGCGGGCAGCAGGGAGCTGGTCAAAATATCTGACTGGTTGGCCAGCCATCATGGACACAATATGGAGAAGCCGGCCCAATGCCCAACATGTCCTGATATTGAAATGATTTATTTGGTGCAAAACCCATTTCACTTTAGTGCCATGCTTCTCACATCAGTCTACAATATGTGAGAGCCTGGTCTAAGAAAATCCCACTCTCAAAAAGAAAGTCCGTCCCCCTCGCCGACTTAAAATAATCCTAGTATTTGCTTCGTAATGATGCAGTTCGAACACGCTGTTAGGCTATGTTCACTTGATGCACATTGTATGTTGACCTATACTAGGAAGTGAACGGGTTGCAATCAACTAATTGTCACAGCGTTGCCAGGGATTTTTCTCAAGATCTTTAGAATATGGCACATAGGCTGGGAATAAGACAAATAATTTCACCAGGGAATGTGTTCTTTACGAATCGAGGGTTATGTTGGCCCTGTTGAATGACTTTTCTCCTTTGGTCCCGTGACTTGTCCGTGGCCCAGCTAAAGTTTAGAGTTTCAGCTGAAAAATGCCAAAACTGATAGCCACTTCCTTAAATCCCCCCAAGTTTTTCAAGTAATTGCTGTAACATTTTTACACGTTTGCGGATCGGTACTGTGAGTAACGTGGGGGGGGGGGATAACCTTTGAAACAAAACTCTGTTGTCATACGCAAAAATTATGCTACTCAAAACTGCTCAAGTTGCAATGAACAATTTTAAAACATTTTTTAGGGAAGCATAGGTGTGGGACAGATGATCTTAACTGAGGATGGTTGGACGGAATTGTTTGGAACCACCGTCCTGGGGGATTGGTCTGGTCCCAGGGAATGACTGTCGATCCCCAAGTCCGTAGCCAAGGGTAAGCCCCTGGATGGAAAAAATCTGGACCTGCAAAATTCAAAATAACCATCGTCTCGACGCAGTTGAATTTCTCCTTCCCAGTAAAATGTCCGCCACCCCCCGGAAACTATTTTTTTTCCTCCGTCAGTACCTTGTCTGGTTACGGGTCACTTCCCGCCTTCCAGGACTGTTTTTCTCAGGGAGGGCGGTGATTTTGCCTGACTCCAGATCTAATTTTACTGTCCAATTTTCCGCCCAACTGAGACAGAATATCTGCCCGATTTAGTCAGGTTTCTGACATTGGGGAGGGGCCCCCTGGCCCATACGGCTATGCCCTCCACTTGGAAAATTTTTCAGTTTGATGGTCCCTACATGCAGTTTGGCGAAACTTTCCTATTTCGCTAATTTGATGGATAATCTGTTCCCTTTATAAAATTATTTTCCATTGTAAAATTCTTTTCCGGTACAGAGGAAACAAAAGGGACTCTGCGTCAGTCCTGGAACAATATCGGAGCATATAAGCACACTTTCATCCCCTCCATTCTTTGAAAAAGGGGCTGGACTCCTTCCCACTCCCCCATCCCTCTCTGACTTCTTACGTCTCTCTACTGATGGGATGTCTGCCACCTGCATTGAAAAGTTTATATGTTACTTTCAGTTTCACATCATGCTGCCCTTGGCATGTCTCGGGAAAGTTTAACACCTGGATGTTCCGCCAGCAAAGTGTTTATTGTAGAAAGGTTATTTGTCTCTCAAACAGGCTGTAATCGTAACCTTTGATGTTTTTTTAACACTTTCTGAACGTACAAAGATACGTTGGTGGTTAGGAAAGTCTGATCTTTAAGTTTGAGAGAATCATTGATTCGAAGAGGGATTTCGTTTGTACGCTTTAGAAATAATGAAATAGATGGCCCCTTAAACCATGGGCGTGGATCATGGAGGGAACGGGGGACGCGTCCCCTCACTTTTTTGGAAGAGGGGGGGACATCTCCAAAAATCCCCCTACCTTTTCAAAAAATGACGAAAACTAAAACTGTGATGAATTAGGTTTACGAGTTGATACTACATTTTAAAAGGGCAAATTGCGCCCAAATATGCACCATTACCATAAAGACACCTTATAATTGACATTGACCCTCCCCCAGGACAGCGATTAGCAAATGGTGAAAAGCCCCCCCCCCACCTTTACAGATGAATCCTGCCTTAAACTTGGCAAAATCGGATTTTGTGAACCGCCCCGTAATTTGCTGAAAACGGCGGTGTTCATTCCGTTGGGGATAACAATTTTCCACAACCATTGGTAATAACCCATTAAAATCATTTCGCCCCGTCAACAAAGGCTTAAAGCAAAATTAAATGTGACCAGTTATACAGTACGTAATAGTGTAGGCAGTGCGACTTCGCCTACTTTCGCCGTTTAAATGTTAGCAAAATTAGTGGGTTGATGTAAACCAATCTTTGGTAAAATAATTAAGTGGCATGTGTATAAGATTTTCAATGACCTATTCTTTATGTTCCCTTGAATACTTACTTCGAATGGTACTGTTTACATTCGAGTAGGCTACCAGTAACTAGCTCTACTGAAACTATCCTAACGTGTAATATGTATGACCGTATTTAACGTCCCTGTATATGTGAACGTTACTTGCGAGAGCAGAAGCATTCTGATAGCATCACACAAGGTTATAATACTCGTGAGAGTTTTGTTCGCAATACCTGTAAACACTTTGCCTACATGCCATGGAGAGTGCTTCTTGATACTCAAGTGGAATTTATGGGCAACAGGTCTTAATTCCCATTTTTTTTCTGGTCACTTTAGAAAATTTCTACGAAGTTTTGTTCCACTTGTACTTGTAGAGTGTGGGACGGCAAGCTCATATTGCATAGAAACTTGCCTAAATGGATTCCTATTACGAAGCCAATGAATGCATGGGCTAATCAGTTAATAACAAGCAAAATGCAAAACTCTCTTAGCAAATAGTTCTCATAGGTCGAGAAACTCCTGCTCAACGGATTAATCAAGGTTTATTGTGATCTGAAAAGGAATCATTTGTTGGTGTTATTGTGTGTGCTCTTTTGTCAAGATGTGGCTGCTCGGAGCGGTGGCTTGTTAGGAGGTCTATTCAGGCCAAGACACGCTTTTGTGTGAAGGTTCGCTGAACACAATAGTGCTGAGATTGGGAGGCTCATTAAGCATCGGGAAACTCCGGAGAAGTGCGTGTGACGTCAACAGGTATATTCGTAGGTTACTGAGGAAGTCGGCTTCCGCGGCAGTTGTTCGCGGCGAATATGGACGGCTCCCCTTAGTTGTATGAAACTCCTCTGTGTGTATTAACATCCGTTACACAGAGTCAATTTCTTTGATGAAGCAGGGAAATAATCTTTTGAAAGACAATCTGTGGACACAAAAGTGGTGTGAAGAAAAATTTCCAATTCTGATTGAGTGTATCCAGGCCCTGTTTCATGAAAGAGTCACTCTCAATCTTTAGTTGGGTTTCAATAGAACTGTTACATGATAGAACAAATTTAAGATCAATCTTAACTCTTTATGAAACAGGGACCTAGCTAGAAATCTTATGTCTGGCCCATCAGAAGGGACCCTGTCAGATGACCACCAATGTCAGATGATTACCTTATGTGTGAGGCTACATTGCTATTCAGCTAGTTTGCCTTGTGGTATGTGATGTTGTTGACAATTTTCAAGTGTACCAGTATTACTTTCAAAATAAATGCCTCAGGGTACTTCAAAATTAACACTGTTCTTGAACAAACAAAGGATAATATAAGGAATATGTTGTGAGTTCCTCTTTTGAATTCATAGATTTGCTGATTGAACCAAAAGATGCTTGTTCATGATATTTGTAGGTGTAAATGTTAAACAGAAAGTGCCTTGATTTTCATGTTTTTGAAGTTTTTTACATTAAAAGAAGGATTTAGGCTCGAATCAAATTTTTGTGTGTTAGAGGGGCACTAAATCTAGAAATTCTGGTGAAATTTGTATTGCCTTCAGACATGTGGTTCTGGAAATATTAGCAGATGAACTTGTCACTTTTTCAACCTCAAGTGAACTTCAAGGAAGCACAGGTGACATCATGATCTCACATTCTACCTCCTCTAGCCATCCGTTTTTGAGAATCCTGCATTCTGATTGGTTAAACACTGACCTGTTATTCTGCAACACACGGTCA
>WURT03115754.1:0-11927 GCA_009936505.3 Holothuria glaberrima
AATGAATGAATGAATGAATGAATGAATGAATGAATGAATGAATGAATGAATGAATGAATGAATGAATGAATGAATGCGTAAAGTGACTCAACTACTCACACGCATGCATTTAGGGTGACATGTAATAACTAACGCATGATCATGGCGATTGAAAGGTCTTTTATCCAAGCAGCACATCTTAATGACGCGTTAATTCACATGGAAAATTTGATCACGATCTAATAGGAGGTCATTATCATATGACGCCCATGTAATCTCATGAAAACGCAGGGCAAGTTGCCTGGTAACCAAATATAGCGTGCTTTGTAAGAAGGCCTACTCTTTTCACCTATGAAAGACTGTTGTTCCTCGTCTTATTTTTAATTTTTTTATTATTATTATTAAAGAACGGTGAAAATCAACTTGAAATAGTTTGGAACAAACACGTCTTGAACATTCCCTGCGGTTGTTGTTGTATCAAACGAACTTGCCAATGACTTTTCGCCTTGGATTATTCATCATTGACATCAGAATGATTACACGGAAGAAAGACCTACAGTCGAATGATATAGACTTTGGTGACAGGATGAAGTTTACTTTGAATAAAGGAAATTCCGTCTTTATTCTTTAACACACAGTTATGAACTTTGCTCAAGTTCTAAAGACGTCAGGTTGCTTTTTAAAAACTCCACACAACTTGGTCACGCTGCTTGTTCCGCCACGTCCAGGCTACGGTGCCTTTGCGGCAAAAGGCTCATATACTGTAGTACTAGGAATTGTCACATTGTCACTAGAACTCACTAGTTGTACATATTACAGTTATAACCAGTGTTGTAACGAGTCATGACTCGAGTCATTGATTTTCAAAAAGGGAAATGACTCGAGCAATTGTACCATAATTTTCCTAATAGAAATAATACACTCGAGTCACTGACTCGACTCAAGTCACATTGAAAGTAGTAAAATGACTCGACTCTACTGCAAAATTGAGTGACCCGTTACAACTCTGGCTATAACTACTAGAATCAAAACTCATTAGGCCCTAAACTGAAAGCCAAGTGGTACTACTACTGTTGGAGTAATATTACTTTGAAATGGCAAAGGGTAAAGAAACTTGTGCCGCTTAGTCCTGTGACTAATTGCAAGTGAGTCCTCGACCGGGGCCCAGTATAGGCCTAATTACTTAAAAACCGAGTAAGAGAACATTCGAGTACTTAAAAAAATTACTTCAGTAGCATACTCGAGTACCGAGTACTTTTCGAGTAATCCAGCACTGGAAGGCACCATGAAAGTACAAAGTGCCCGGTGGAGTCGGGAGGTCCTATTAGGATGACGATGTGTCCGTACCGAGGATAGCTACTTGGTGAAATTCCAAGGGTCATTAACATGGTAAGGTAGTCTATCATTACTTAACCGCCTTGGGTGTGCATAAGATTGTGACATTAATTGCATGTGTACCAGTTTTGTTTACGATAACACTTCAAAGTAATGACCACCTGTTGTCAATTAACTAATGCAAGTAGTAGGTCATTTACATGATATCTTTTGAAAGCGTCTGTAAAAATCCTGTACAGCCAGAAGGAAATAAAGACAACATCTTTAAGCGCAGAAAATACTTCGAACTGTAAAAAAAAGTTGAAAAGTAGTTTACGACAACAGTTAAGTATATGTGGCTCTTTCGTTACATGCGAAATGAGGATAGTAGTTATGCTTTTCGAAATATTGGTATATTCCTTCAGTTTTAATATATACTGTACAAAGCAAGAAGAAAAGTGTAAATGATAAATTTGAATCACTGGATAACCCTCAACTCCCCTCTTTTCGATTTACAGGGGAAAAAATGGCGGAACCTATTTATGAGAACACACAGAACGTCAAGGCTGGACTGAGTGAGTCGGTTGTACTCTTTGACAATCCAGAAGACGTGGAAGCTACAGAGGTAGGCTCAATTCATCGTGGTGAATCATTTTGACATAAGTTATATTCCAGTTACATTGGCACAGAAAGCTGTTCGAGACAGGGGGCTGAACCTCTCCGTCCTGGGGAGGGTCTAAGGGAGGGGGTGTTCACCGCCCCTTTGGGAATGTTTTGGATATGTGAGTGTCCTTAGATGCAATTTGGTGCATCATTTTAAACAAATTCCAAGATAAATCAAATTTTTGACATTTCTTACAGAAGAGACAGCTCCCCTCCCACTTCCTCCCTTGTCCAGTTATATTCAAATTGATTAATAGTAGCCATGAACAGCCAGATGCTTTAAAGAACAATATGGAGACTGAGCTTTGCTCTCATTCAGTACAGTAGTCAGGTTCAAAATTAATGTGAGTTCAGTGGTGGATTCAAGGGGGTGCAACAGGCGCCCCTATTGGCCGTCAAGCGTGAAAAAAGTTGAGGTAAAAAAGAAAATCCTTCAAACTTAGTACCATTTTGCATCTCAGCCCTTTTCCAAAAGCAAAAATTTTGCAAAGGGACGAGGAATCCCCCCATTAGACCCCTTACCACAATCAAACCTTGCGCCCCCTCTATTGAAAATTCCTGGATTCGTCCCTGAAGTTAGTACAGAAAAGTTCCACGACACAGTATTTCATTACTTTACCAAATCATTTGGAAAGATCACACTTTTCAAGTTGGAGAGTGTGCTCTGAAGGAAGGGGTGGTGATTTCCCCCTTGCCCTCCTAGCTACGCAAGTCTTAGACAAAATCATGCTTTCTCCTGAGCGACACAATCCGAAAGCAGAAGTAGCCGTGGGGAATATCTAACATTCCAACAGTAAAAATTGTCAAGGACTCCCGAGGTTTTCAATTATAACAAATACAAAAGGAATCTGAATCAAATAACACCCAGGGCAGTAGTCTGGGTGAAATCCCTGCATCTGCATGCAGTCATGATAGGGTCCAGTGGGGTACTTGGAATAGTGGGCACCCAAGAGGATCCTTTGTCACCTACTGCTGTGCTGAGGACGGGGGTCTAAGAGGATAAGTCAAAAAGAAGGACGTGACATCTGTGTAAGGTTGCTTAGGTGCAAATCTTTGCTGTTTTTGGCAAAGCTTTGAACTGACTATATTAAGTGTTTTATTCTGTTTTTGTTTTCGATTTTTTTTTTTTTTTTGGGGGGGGGGAGGTTTGGGTTTGTTCTAAGATGAACGGTGACACACATTCTCTTGAAGAAGGTTTGTGTATAAAAGATGGCTAATGTGTAAAATGGTGTTATGTCTGGGAAAAATGGGAACCGGTTGCATGTTTAGAAATTCTCATTTTTGTGCCTTTTCTATTTTTTTTCTTTTGGAGGGTGTAGGGGGCGTGCTGTATAAGGCCCCTCCACTTTAAGAAATTCTTGCCTTTATAAGATTGCATGGATACAAAATGGTGCTATCTTTGAAAAGCTGGAACTGGTTATGTATTTTAAGATTTCTAATCATTTAGCGGTTTGCGGAGGAGGCTGTGGTATGTCACGGTGCCTTTCCACAGTCAGTGCAGACCTTTCCCCCCTCTTATTGAGCTACGTACTTGGAGGGCCACCATCGATTGGTGCGTAGCGTAGGTCCATTATCTGACAAAAATGCTTCCCAGACTTTTCTAGACCTCCAAAGTTGGGTAAAAATATTCTTGAAACTTCATGCTTTGGGAAGTAAACTAGAAGAAAAGTTAAACTTGAAAACCTTATTTAATAAGATCACTTTGTAGAAAAAGCAGGACTAAAAACATACTTCACAAATGCATTGATTTTTATAGCATGTAATTAAATGTAATTAAAAGTAATTAAAAGCTATTGTATATAAGCATGCTGAGGCAACGCATGAGAATCATTCCAGTAACGTGTAGGCTTCAGTTGCATTGTGTGCAACATGCATGAGAAAGGAGAATCGTTCGTCAGAGCGGAACTTGATTTGGAGAAAATGAAGCTTTTATTGGGTTTGTCAGGTCTCGAGGGCCTTAAAAATATAATAAGGAGAATGGAGTTTTAGCATTTTTAGTATTTTTCAAGTGGGCTATTTTTCATTTAGGTTTGGAAATATCGGGGGGGGGGTTGATCCCACCCGCAGGACACGACCCTGACATCACATTTTGTGACTGAGAAAACTTAGAGATATTTAATAACAAAAGAATCCAATCTTCAAGAAAGGGACATCTTGAGTTAGAAAGGAACTTTTGGTACGGGGTTTGGATGGGGTGTAGTCAAAATTTTTCCTTCATTTTAGGCCCCTAAAAAATGCCGCCATGTCTTTAAGGAGACTAGGACAGAATTGTGACTGGTCCGGTGAGGGGTTGTGAATTCCTAAAACTATGTAAACAGAGTCAATATTGCTCTGAACCAGACGCCGCCCTGGTAACAATTGCAAAATTGCCACAACGACCAGTCCGCCCCGAATTTTGGCTGAAAAGATTACAAGCAGGGCTCAATCGAAATGGCCAATATCGGCTGGTCCGATGTTCAATATTATTTCGACAACATTTCCCAATGTCCGATCCTATTCAGGAGTTTGTATTTTTTTGAAGTTTGTGAACGACGCACTCCCCAATGGGATTTTCATAAAGGGTGGGTAAGTCGTAGAGTAGTTTGTAAGTTTTTTGTTGTGCTGTTCAAGACTGCCTCTACGTTATGATTTTAATATAAAAAAAGTGTAAACATAGAACGTGAAAACCAAAGACTGTGGTTCAAAAGTACTCCTTTTTCAATAATGGAAAGTGACATCACTGCATCTACACAGTAATAAGACCGCTGTAGCCATATTTTCGATTCGTTGTTTTACAGATGTTTGTAATATGCCTATCCGTCGATCACGGTGTCCCATTGAGGTAATGGTTGAGTCCTATAAGTAGCCATGATGTTGGTTGAGTCCTGAAAAGTCATTTGATCGATTTCCAAAAAGGCACATAGTCGCTCCTCATCCCTCCCTCTCCTCTGCCTTTTCAGTTGAAAGTTCCAAGTTCCATCTCACGTGACAACTTCCTACACTACCAATGATTTTAATTTTTCTCTTCTTACTGTACAGCTCAACGAAGCGATGGCAAACATGACAATTGTAGCGAGTCCAACAGTACAGATAATGGACCAACACAACCAGGTCATGGATTTACAATATGAACACGTTGAGGAGATCAGAAGCACAAAGAATAAAAACCTTTTGCAGCTTACTTCAAAGGGTCAAACCTACTTCATAAAATTCAACTCTAGGTAAATTTGCTTTCTCTTTACAGTGATCCGATCAAAAGAGGAATCTAGATCAAGGGACAAGGACTGGTTAAAAAGGCTGTCTTGTTGTAAAACGTAGAGGACTTGAGTGTAGAGGTGTTTCGCCGTCGATTGATGTCGGTTGTTTTTCGAATAGTTGCGAAAGCAGACATGTGGTAATAAGTTTGACCTAAAAAGCAGTGGCGGCACCAGGATATAATAGGTGGGGAGGGGGATAATGGAGGACAAAAGAAAATGTTGGGGGCAAATAAATTTCGCACGTATCATGAAATCAAGCACGAAGCGCGAGCTTTAGCGGTGGAGTCCAGGGACCCGTCTAAGGGCCCCTTGTGGGGTCAAGGGCAAAGCTCCTGTGGGATTCCCTGGGCAAACCCCCTGAAGCTCTAAGGTTTTAGCATATTACTGGGTGAAATATTAAATCTCCGAGGATAAGTATATTTTGGTTCATAATGTTCATATGAAAAGATTCCACATAATTTTAATGTATAAGGCTGTTCCACCCGTCCGGCCACTATACTCCTGAGTGGGTGAGGTCCAGGGGGCGAAGCCCACGAAAGCTCTGAGGTTTTAGCATATCTCTGGGTGAAAATTGAGACTCAGGACAGGTATATTTTGGTTCATAATGCACCATCTAATGCAAAGATTCCAAATAATGTTAAATGCATTAGGCTAGTCCAGTTAATCCTCCCGTCAGGCCACTATACTTCAGGAGCTGAGTAGGGGGCGTCTCAAAGGTTCTGACGGGGCAAAATACCCCCCCCCCAATTACCCCTGGTACCGCCACTAATAAAAGGCTTGAGCACTTTGATCATTGCACCTAACTTACAAAAGAAGACGGGAGCTAGGCCACTTTAAGGTATCTATTCATAAACTAGCATTATTGGAGCCAGGCCACTTTAAGGGCATCTACGGTATGGTCAAAGATTCCAGCAAAAATCTAACTCGGTGTTTCCGCTGTTTCTGTTATTCAGGGAGTCCTTGGAACATTGGATGAAAATCTTTAAAACGACCCTTCATGTATCTGGTATATGCAGACACAGACCTTCTACAGAACGTCAAGCTAGAGGAAACAGATTTCCAGGGACTCATAGAAATCGACTGTCGACACAATATGTTCAGGATGAGGTATGGATCAATGCTCAGTGATATTTTAAATTCGAATGCACATGCGCACATCCTCAGAATAGTCGTAATAAACATTACACAGCCGTATGGACAGTAATCTATATGTTGTGAAATTTGAGTTTATTTCACTTGAATTGTCAAATTAATAACCTTTTTAGATCCATCGTAAAGAACGGGACGGTTCATATTAGATTAGTGGTTTTGTGTCCTAGCCTGCATGTAAACTGCCTCTTTTGGTTTTAAACTTACAGTGCAATTTGTCGCAAAGTGATTGTATTTCCAGTTTCTATATTCTGAGCTAGGTCTGTTTTTTTTATTCATGTATCTGTGTTGGTAACTCCATGATATATACCACAACTTAATGCGACCTTGGGATTCGCTAATTCTCAAATCCGCCTAGTTTCAAGGCAGGGAGGGCAAAGTAAAGAGGGCGCTATTAAAGATCAATGACGGAAATCAAAAGAGCATCAGGCCAGGAACCAGTTTTAAAGCTATTTTGTGGACACAGACCCTGGCAAACGAGGTTTCGCGGGTGCTGAGACCCCCTTTTCGGAAATCAGATATTGTTACATAAAGAGTAATTGAGTACATATGATAACGAAATTTGTAAGCATGTGAGAATGGAAGATTTAATAGAGGCCGCGCCGCCGGCCGAGCCTGAAATACGCCTTCCAAGGTACTTTCAAATTACATTCACCCAGGCCAAGAGCCATGTTTAGGTTGTGTGCTAATCAGGAAACACCGTTCGTTCACCCCTTGTAGAATATCTTCCCATAGGTCCATCACTGCAAAAAAAAAACATTGTCTACATTTCAATACAAAGGCTACCATTTGCTCCAGTAATAAAGAGTACAGTACCTAAAGTCTAAAATAACACGAAAATATATTTTAGAGGTTAGAAAAATCGGTCTCCACTGTCCATTTTTATCTTCGTTGCTTAATGTATGTTTGAAATTGCCGATTTTGCAATAACCTGTGAGGTCATTCTAGTATACCGTACAAATCATATTTAACTGCTTTTGTTTTCCTTTAAAACAAAAGTGATTATGAAACCTAAGTTCAAATAGTAATATTAAGTTTCTCGTCATAGTATGTTGTGAAGAAGGGCTAGCATTATTATGTCATCATTAACAATGGGACAACAATCGTATTTAAAGTAAAAACAAAACAAAGAATCCGACAAATATGACATCACAAATTATTGTGGAATCGAGCGTTTTCATTTGAGTGAATGAACTTCAACATTTTTATCTCAGCACAAAAATGAGTTTGACTACTGAATTACATCTTTTAACCTTTGCGACTTATATATTTAAAATTCTTGACTTGAGATCACTTTAAATTTATTCGCTTTAACAAGCCGTTTCTCAAAGTAAGACACCTTGGTTTTACATCCGCCTTCTAGTTCCTATTTAAACCCTTGTCATTGGTCGTATATTATTTTGATCGCACTTTGATCGGTAATAGTTAGGAGTTTTTTTATTATCATTGTGAATAATTGAAATGTAAGAATTATTTCAGGCCTTTACTACAGTTGAAGAGCATTTGGTGATACACTGCTACCATGAAGTTACTAGAGTCTTACTAACATATCTCACATCTATCACAGAATCGCACAAGTGAATGATACATGTTGGAGGTGAATAAAGGTGTTCCATGTATCAATTGCTGTTGGATAAATGAAGATTTCAAAAACATCTTCTTTTGTTTTACAGTTCTCTCAAACAGAAGAACAAGTTATTAACAAAGACTACCCGGAATATGACGACACCGCCGCGCAGGACAAAAGGGAAGTTTGGAAAGCCAAACGCTGTGCATCAAATAGAGTTGGGTATCTAACACCAATAAGAGAGGCCACTGACTTCAAAGTGTTTATTCATCAAATGCATGGCGACTTCATTTACAACAGAGAAGAGTCGCTGAAATCTTCAAACACTATGATGTCATCTTCCGATAGCTATCAGGCCTTGCTTCATCCTGTTCAACGTTCTAACGATTATGGTCACGACTTTGAATGCAAGACAGCGCCATTCAGTGGACTGAGGTCATACAGTCCGAAAGAAGGCCTATTTAACTTGACGGTTGGGCAGGACTTGGAAAAAGAAGACTACGAAACCTTGCCGCAGTATGCTCCAAGGTCTTGATATTTCCTTGTCCTGTATTTATTGTTTAAGAATCGTATTATATCAATTAACATACTAAGACTTGAAAATAAATATCTGAAAAGCAAAGGCAGCGTGATTTTGAGAGAAAATTATGGACCGTAATGATTTATGATATCAACAATGCTTATATTGTTTCTTACACTCCATTTCAGTATTGTCCACTGAAACAGGCCCATTCAAGACAAGCTCGTAGCTATTGTTTGGAAAAGTTGAAAAGTAGGTTTCGGGCATCTGGAGAAAATTTTCCTTAATATTACGATGTTTCAATAGAAATCTATAATGTAAAAGAGGATTTACTGACTGGGGGAATTCATCCAAATCATAATTGTAAAGAGACCTTTGTCAGTATAGGAGAAAGAGGCAGACGTTAATCCGTCATGATGATGGGAAATTTTACGGCATTTTCAATATTCTTATTTCTGTAGCCCAATAGTATGTCGCTACAACAAACTTGCTGAAGAACACAAACCCGGGTCGAAATCACGAAAATATCTGAGTGACCTGATTAAGAAGAAAGTGGACAGAGATGACTGCTTGAAGAGGAGGTTCGCATCAGCTGAATCTAACGTATTGTAAGTTGAGCACAGATGGTCAATAAAATATTGAAACAACACATAGTAATGCCCGTTGTTTATATCCTCCCATGCAACCTTGATCAACCTCTGGCCCCTCTGACACATACTGGAGCTACTTCCTGTAAACACTGAATACAACTTTAAAGGCATTATGTATGGTGTCACCCAAAAACCTATTTTTTTAAGGAAACGGGTTGAACTTTTCTTTAGCTCCTAAGGCAAAAAGTCCTTTTCATCATAGATTACATGCATTAGTAAAATTGGTTGCTTGGTTCTTCACTTTGGGTTTCTGTTGTCAAATTCGACGTAATGGCGGCGGTAAGTGATACGTAACTTTTAGTACTGTTGCTGTGAAGCTGTTGTGACCTTTAATGTTATCTTCTGTTAATCGATGGAATGAGAAGTTAATTGAAATAACACAGAGTGGGTTAATAAGAATTCCAAATGTAAAGAAATAGGACCTTAAAGCCCGAACGCCCTTTACCCAAAAAATTTGAAGTTAAGTCGCTCATTTCATTTTCCTCTGAGTACAATTGTTGTCCGGTCTGAATAGCCCGTATATGGCAATCAAAGAGCAGTCACAAATTATGAATTTTTGTTGCCATAACCAGGGAGCTGTAAGTCCCTGCCTTAGCTAAGCCTAATATACGAGGACTGGCTGTTGTATTGCGGCAACGTGGCAATCGCCGCTCTGTGATCTTTGAGTCACTCTATAGATAGTGGCCCAGATCTGCGACCCCCCCCCCCGCCGGATATCCTACTTCTCAACCGCTCTCATTTGTCCTGGGAAAAAACTCCGCGGCCCACCCTAGTCCCCAACCTTGAATGTATTTGTCCTTTTAACATGCCTCCCAACAGTATCACTTAAACTTATTAAAGCCAATTCTGCTACCATAGTTACCATCCCATAATCATCACAGATAAGTCCTCGTTTCACTTGCAGTTCATGACGAACCACTCAATTTTATGAATGGGATTATCAGGATAACACGATTTCTTTGCTTTTCTCTTGTTTAAGTGTCTCGAGCACACCGAAAGACGACAAATGTCTCTATGTTGGTGACAGAATACATGCCGTAAATGGTATTGAAGTTGCAGGAGATGCAGCGTTTACAGAAAAGCTGATTCAAGGCTCTACATCCAGGATGGTAAATGTATTGAACTTGCTCTGACAAGTAAAACACTCTTTGACAGTTACCATAAAATGTTGGTCTAAAGTACGGTCTCAAGAGTCTTATCCCTCATGTGACCAAAACAGAAAATACCAACGCAAACATAGCTTAAGTCTTTCAAATATCATCTTATTTGTTTTAAAAATATTCCTCATGTTTCTGAAGAAATTTCGCCTATTATAGGTCAACCAAATAATTATCCTGTATGAATTTATCAATTCAGGAAAAAAACACATTGTCACCCGATAAAAATGTGTTATCTATAAAATATGCCAGGGATCCGGTTGGACTGACAGTATTTGCTCTTTACTGCAGTATTTTTTAGGGTTAAAGGAAAAAAACCGTGACAATTCATAAAAACAAAATCGTGTAGTATATCAGAGTGAGGACAGGGTTAAAATTAGCCGGTGGCCCGGAGGCCCAACACCAGATATTTTACTCCAGGCCATACAGAATTCTTGCCGGCAAGTCAGGTGGGCCATTTCATTGTATGGACAGGTAACGTACGGAAAAATCTATGGGCCAGTAAGGTAATTGTTTAGTCGGAATAGCTTAACACCTCAGTGGGGTTAATGGGCAGTAGAAAACCCTATCCTGTGTTAAACCGTTCAAAAGAAATGTGTAAACAACCAGAAAAATAGCGGACATTTTCAAAACTTAAAATTTGCGATGTTAAGTTATCCCAAGGGAAATACATATGCGACCAAGTGTTCATGTTTAATCACAGATGTGAAAAATAAAAAAAGACCGGTGATGCTACTATCGCGACTGCAATTTTTAATGGTACCAGACCATCGACCTCATAACCTCCGGGCAACTTACACTTTTTATATTTCATGAGTTGTGACGTAAGATGGCGATATGTAGAGGAATCGGATTTCTTGGGTATAGTTTTTAATGCGTATTTCACATATCGTGCAGCTAGCTAGTTTCCATGTTGAATCAATGGGGCGATGGATTTTCCCATTGACTTAATGGGATTTTGTCCAAATTCCATAATAAGTCCCATTAAATCTAATGGGAATTCAATAGGGGTTCAAAGGGAATTTATGGGATCCCTTAAGGTCCCATTCAACGGGATTCAGTGGGAATTTTCTCCTGAGGGGAGCTGAGAGTAAGCTGATACCGGAGGGCTAAGTCCCCGAGTGGTGCATTCTGGGACATCAACCCTATGTTGCTTAGAAAGCATTCTAAGAATATGTCTCTTTTAAAATGATGCAGAGATCAAGCCATGCATACATGAATGGTATTGATAGTGCCATATGCAATGACATTATGGACGTTATTATCAATACTGGAAAAAATAGTTTCATGTTTGAGTTTGTTCAATTCAATATTTATATTAGAATATTTAGAAAAATAAAGGAGTAAAATGCATATAAAACGTTAAAACAATACATACCGAAGCTACCGATCTTCATACTAAGCATATAAAAACTATAATACTTAAAGCAAGTTTTCCGCTTTAATAAATCCTGAAGGTCTAACGAAAACTTTACCTATTCTGAAAAGAACACTCTATACCTTTTTTATTTTTAAAGAAAAGAACTAAATGTAAACATGCTGATGGTTCTTTCATGAGCATTTCTACTTTCTGTTTTTGGGCGTTGGGGTGGATCAAAACGTTAATCATCTATGTTAAATTCTACCACCTCTAGCCATCCGTTATTGAGAATCCTGCATTCTGATTGGTTAATCACTGACCTGTTATTCTGC
>WURT03115776.1:0-11926 GCA_009936505.3 Holothuria glaberrima
CTGAGGCAATGTGCCCACTTTACATAACAACCTGTGACCTTGATGAGAACTGGAGGTATTTTTTGACAAAAATAAGCTCCCTTTAATATGAGATATCTTGAGTTAAGAAAAGAGTATTGCTACGGGGTTTGAAGGGCACCAATTGGAACATTTTTCTCTTTCACATGAGGCCCTTGTGAAATGCCACTGGAAAATGCCTTTAATTTCAATGTGCAAAATTTGTATGGCTACGGAACATTGTGAAAAACACTTCAACTGGGTGAGTAAGACATTTGAAAGGTTAATGTTTCACTGCGGTGACTGCATATAGATTTGTTTGAGCAATACCCCTCCAATTATTTAAGTCTCAAACATCCACTAAATCTTAGAAATTGCTTTTTCTGTACCTTTCATACAACAATCTTGCATGATGAGCATTGAAATGTCAATAAAAGGTACACTAATGACTTATCCTCCACAAACTAAACAATTTAGTAACACATAGAGCCACACATGAATGAGGGTATGAAGATTAATTCAAAATAGGATAACTACATTTTACCCTTTTCAATTACAGCTAACAAAAGATATAATATTTCCTTCTAAACTAGTCCTAGTATTTCAGGAAATGAAATCAAAATCTAGTCAATAGTCTTGATTACCTTCATCATATTTCAGGAACACTTCAACACATACCGGGAAGAAAAAAATTTTAAAGACACAATGTAGCATCAACGGAAAATTTTTTAATTGCAACTGATAATTAAAACTTCATACTATCATCCCAAATTTATACTGGTACCATGGAATTCTTTATATACACTGGAGATATTACATACAGTACAAAATGTCAAAAGTAATCATGTGCGTTATTTCCACATATCAGAGTTTATTAAAATACCTATTCTCAAATTATAGCAATCCTTCTTTTATAATGTTTATGCTACTGTACTTGAAAGGAATATTAAACAGTTCATACTTTAATGCTAAACTATAAGAAACAGTACGACCACCAAGAATACAACAACGCATTGTTTACCTACAGCATAGCCACAATGCATCCCTTCTGGTGCTGCAGTTTAAATCAAGTGGCAGACTTGAAATGAAAGGATGCTATTGGTCTATGATTACAATCACAATACAGCTTGCATTACCTGTTTCAATAAACCCCAAGTGAAAGGAAATATCAATATAAATAGACATAAGCTTTACAATGCAGGCAATGTTATCAGATCTACCTTATACAGACTGACAATGATATGAATAGTTCAGGAAAGTAGCTGTAGACCACATTAATACAGACAGGTATATTGACAATGGTTAATGTGCCAGAAACTGGTGTCAATTTTTTATTTATTAAACTGTGGCATTTCCTACTTTGGTTGAAAAGAATAAGCTCACCGCAAATAGTATTTAGGCATACAGAGACATTTTGCACATTATAGATGCCTCTCCACACTGTCTTATAGCATCCACTCCAACAAATTCACATTTGTGCATTTAATTGACTTTGGAAGGCAAATTTACTGAGCCATAACTATCCAAATAATCTAGCTACCCTGACACAAGACTCTCCCTGAATAGAAGCTACTGCTATATTTTACTACATTCAGCTAAACTCCCCCAATATCACTATTCATAATTTTGCACAACACCATCTACTAATGAATTTTACTGAAGAGGATTAATGTCACCATAACAATAAAGAAGAATTTTGCCCAAATATCTATAGATTCAGCCAAAATTTTCCAGTTTTCCAAGAAGGTTTTTGAGGGGAATGGTACCCCCCTCCCACACCCTGCCACTTACACCAATGGCATTAGATGTTGGTGATATGGTTTCATTGTTATATCAGTAAAACAGTAGGCCTACTTTTTACAATTTCGTAAGACCCTCGACTCCACACTCCATTCACACATGTATATCATCCTTGCCAGAATAATTCAATGCAAGTTAACATTCTCAGAACTAAGCCACTTACACTATACAGCACCTCAAGAAGCTTTTGTAAGGTTAAAGAATTCAAAATGACAACTCAACCCTAACAAAGACCCCCTTTGGGAAATTTCAAACCCCAACCACCCTTCTCCTTCAACAGAGTAAAAATGGTATGATGCTGTACATAGCACATTAATGTTTTCTCTCCCTGCAAGTAATTCCACCAGAGTCCCAACTTTTTGACATAAAAAAGTTGGGGTATCATATTTTAAACTCACACCCCATTTCCTGCTTTTAGTCTGCCACAGTCCATTCCTCCCATAAAAGTTTCACACCTTGAAAAGTGTCAACTGTTAAAGTAACAAATGACAGTGTGCTGTACACACAGTGTGATGACGCACTTACTGTGGCAGCTACAGGGATTTCACATTCAGTTTTCCATTATATTTGCTCTCGTACAAGCTGGTTTGACTTAAATGGATTTCAACATGGGATAAATTTTTAGAAGTGTACACACTGACAGCAAACTACTTAAAGCACAATGGCAGTACGTTCCACTTTAACCAGAAAGTCCAAAGGCTTAGTGATTCCTTGCCGAAAGGGGAATGCATTGTTACACAGAGGTTCATATTTATACTTCTTGACTTCATCATTTTTAACGATGCATTCACAACTTGACCCTGCTGACCTCAGATAACCTTGAACCCCACCAAAACTTACATAACAAAAAGAAAATTGAAAAAAAAAATGTCTTAGAAGAGATTTGTCTGTGCTTCCTCCCTTGTAATGTCATGTCATGTCATGTCAATACAACTACTGCAAGTCTTAATTAGATCATAAAATGCATAGATTAGGATTGCAGAGTGTTATTAATAATATTATTTAACAGGGCTCGATTTTAACAGTCGTACAGTCCCCTGAGACGACCAAAATTTGTGACGGACAACCAAAACTTGTGGGTTGGTTGTCCATTGGACAACCAAATTTCATGGAACAAGTTAGCAAATTGCTTTAAAGGTTACTACAAATTTCTTTGTGGACTACTCAGTTTTCTTTTGGACAACCAAAAAAGGCAGACAGGTTGTCTAATGGACAACCATAAAATTTTCTTAAAACCACTGTCAGACAAAAGTACAGATGCCAGTTACTGGTGATTGCTCAAGTCATGATTAGCCAATCAGAGTGAAGACAGTTCAGGACAGACTGTGGGATGTTTAATGGTTATGAAGGAGAAAGAAGATTGTTGGAAAAGTTGCATTTGGAAATTTGCTTAACATTTTTTAAGGCTTGTTAACAATCTTACATAAAACAAATATCAGATAATTGTTCTAAACTATTCAAGAGATTGGTTACATACTGTATTGTAATTGCTCAGTCATACTGTACTGTATAACAATGCCTAAAAGAAATGATGTGAATGCCTGAACAAAGATCAGTGGTATTTCCCAAGAGTTCTACTCAGAAGGAACAAAGAAAGCTTTATTACTGTACAGTAGTATATGCATTTAATGGTGGTTGCAAAACAATTTAGTGCCATTCTTTTACTATTTAAGAAGTACTAAGACACTACACTGAAGTGAAAACACTTTTATTTCCAATGTGGTCCTTGGAAATACAAAAATGAACAAGAAAAAAATTAAAAATTACCACAACAGGTAATAGAGGGCACAGACTAAAAATTGCAGCAAAAAATATAAAAGACATGTAACATAAAAATAATAAAGTCACTAGCAGTCAAAAAGCAAAATTTCCCAACAATGCCCAAGATCCTCATATAGGGTAACCAGTGGTCAAAAATTTTCCACAAATTCCCAAGATGGTAATCTGGGGTCAAAAGAGGTCAAAAAGCTTAGTTTCCCAAGAATTCCCGAGAGTGTCCCCTAGGGTCACCAGACGTCAGAAAGCAAAATATCCCAAGAATTCCCAAGATCATCACCTGGGGTCACCAGTAGTCAAAAAGCAAAATTTTCTGCAGATTCCCAAGATAGTCCTCTGGGGACAAAAGAGGTCAAAAAGCAGGATTTCTGTTTTTAACCTCCAGTGACCTCACATGACATTTGACCTACAAAAACAACAGGGTTCTTTTCATCATGACAAATCTATATATTAAATATGAAGTGCCAGTCTTTGCTATCTTGAGATTTTGTTTACAATGTTTTGTTTTCGACCTCTAGTGACCTCAAATAACCTTTGACCTCCACCAAAAACAATAGGGTTCTTCCTCTCAACATGACAAATCTATATACCAAATATAAAAAGTGGCAGTCATTGCTATCTTGAGATATTGTGTTTACAAGCATTTTACAAGGTTTCTGCTGTTTAACTTCTGGTGACTTCAAATGACTTTTGACCTCCACCAAAAACAATAGCGTTTTTCCTCTCAACATGACAATCCTATATACCAAATACGATAAGTGTCGATCATTGCTACCTGGAGATATCATGTTTACAAGTTTTTCTGTTTTCGACATCTGGTGACCTCAAATGACCTTTGACCTCCAACAAAAGAAGTATAATTTTCCTCTCAACATGACAAATCTATATACCACAAATGGAAACTATCGATTATTGCTACCTTGAAATATCGTGTTTACAAGGTTTTCAGTTTTTGACCTCTGCTGACCTCAAATGACCTTTGATCTCCACCAAAAACAACAGGGCTCTTTCTCTCAACATGACAAACCTATATACCACATATAAAAACTGTTAGTCATTGCTATCTTGAGATATCATGTTTACAAGGTTTCGGTTTTTACCTCTGGTGACCTCAAATGACCTTTGACCTCCACCAAAAACAATAGGGCTCTTTCTCTCAACATAGCAAACCTATATACTAAATATGAAGTGTACGTTATTGCTATCTTGAAATACTGTTTACAAGCCATTTACAAGGTTTTCACAGTTTAACTCTAGTGACCTCAGATGACCTTTGACATCCACCAGAATCAATAGGGTTCTTCCTCTCAACATGACAAATCTATATACCAAATATGAAAACTGTCGGTCATTGCTATCTTGAGATATGTTTACAAGGTTTTCGGTTTTTGACCTCTGCTGACCTCAAATGACTTTTGACCTTTATCAAAAACAATACGGTTCTTTCTCTCAACATGACAAACCTATGTACTAAATATGAAAAGTGTCCTTCGTTGCTATCTCGAGATATTGAGTTTACAAGCCATTTACAAGGTTTTCGCATTTTTACTTCCAGTGACCTCAAATGACCTTTGACCTCCACCAAAAACAATAGGGTTCTTTCTCTCAACATGACAAATCTGTATACAAAATATGAAAAGTGTCAGTCATTGCTACCTTGAGACATCGTGTTTACAAGCTAGGCGTCACATACACACACACACATACGCACATTCAATGCCTTACGGGGTACCGGGAAAGGACCCGGTAGGGAATGTGCAAGGGAATTGCAAAGCAGCGAAGTATTTAAGGTTTGCTACATGCTTGGGAGCGGGCCGTGCTGCAAGACGTGCAGCTGCGCGTGACTTCTCATTGCAGTGGCCGAATTTTCGGGTAGCTACTCCAGTTTTGAGCTCCGCGTGAGCTAGGAAAGACGTGCGAGAGCGGAGCTCGAGCCGACTATCGCGGTACCTGCTAAGGCCATGTTTGTGAGTGCACACATACAGGACCTCATTGTTCTTTCAGTTGTGTTTGCTTCCTTAACCCTAACTTTAGCAATAGACTGTCTATTGTTTGACACCTGAGGACCTCTGAAATCTATTGTTCTGACACCTGAGGACCTCATCTTGAATAGAAAATGTCCTCACCTTGTCTGAAGTGTTGGGTCCATACACACACACACACACACGACATCACCATCGCATAGATTCCTTGCCTGCCTTCAGCAAGGAATCAAAAATGGAACCTATTGCTATTGTGCTTGGTGCTCAGCATAAGCAATGGAGTAGGGAAAACAAGCCAGTGAGCCACAACTGGAAAAAATGCGGTGGCCGGCTCGACTTTAACCAATTGGTTAGAAACTGGACCGTAAAACCTCATCTAACTAAGGCGTCATGGCCATTTTCGACATCGGCATAACTTAGTCATGTTGAAAGGGCTTTATGGTGTCGTCGGTCATTTCAAGCCCTGGGTAAAGCCCGCAAACTTGGAAGTTGTTGAGTGAGAGATCGCAAGTGCCATACTTACTCATGCTAGAGTATTAAAAGCTACTGTATATAAATCATAGAAGCCTGTAGGAGGAAACCTGTGAATCATGATTCATAACTATTTTTCAATCAAATACTTAACTTCTAGGGAGACAGAAACTGTTTAATTGACTCTGCAAATGTTCCTAGAAAAGAGAAAGCAATAATTTTTTGTTCAGGCAGAAAAAGGCTTTCATGAGGGCAGCAACTTTAAGATGGGGCGCTGACGCACGCTCTTCAGATTTTGTCCACACGGCATGCCCGGATTAACAGCTTGTGGAGAACACAGAATAAACATTTGCATATGAACTATTCTGGTACAGTTTAATAATAATGTGGCATGGCAACAGACTCTGTCTCTGGAGATGTCAATGAGCCTAGCTGTACTGCTCTCCACATCTCATCATAATGGAATAACTGTCGACTAGAACTCTCACAGTCTTGCTTTCAAATGTTTTGTGAAATCTCACTTTTTGTGATTTACCTTGCATAGCTCACACTAACAGCAAACTCCTTTATATCAAAGCAATTGACCAACCAGGGCATGCTACAGGACAGCCCACTTTCCATGGAAAAGCACTCGCACAGACTCACACTCACAAAATCCTAATTTTCAATGGAAATTCCAGGTATCTGACCGGATAGGAGAGGGAACATTACAAATGATGAAAGGCAAACTGATCTCAAGTACTGATGTAATTTTTTTTTCATTTTTCCTGACCATGTTTTGTTTTGTATTTTTGTTTGTGTGTGTGTGGCTACTAAAGTCAATATTTCCTCCCTTTCTTCCCTAACAGAGTTCTACTTATTTAAGTGTTCCATAAGTAAAAAGTACAAAAGCTTTCAATATGAGTGTATGTAAGAAAAGTTATAAGCCAAAAGCCTCTTCGTTGGAGTTATTTCTGTTTTCTTTGCACTTTTTATTTTTGGTAGAACTTTTGTAGGGATTATTTCAAAACTTATTTCCTTTCCTTTTCCCATTCCATACTAATTTTAATAATTTTCTTCTCCTTCATGAACACAGTAATTTTCCACAAATGATCACTCACAAGCTGCAAACATATATCTAATCAGTATGCACACTGAATTCATACGTAAGTATTATCTTCCTGGCTCTCTAGCAAAAAAAACTAATAAAACTAACATTTACTTTTGAAAACATGCGACAGGCCCTTCCATGCCACCTACCAGTTTAAGCAATCTCTCCCCCACTTTGAAAACAAACACATACTTTTAAGCTGTATAAAGATCTATAACATGAGTTTAGTGCAAATAACAGCCACAGGTTATTCACGTTCACTTTTGAAGTACACTCAATATGGAAGCCCTGATTCCTTCAACAAACATTTAATTACCAGGGAAGCAAACCTATGAAAACAAATAACACAAATATTTACTGATATCCTCCACCGCTAAAAAAACATCACTAAACTTTAGTTCAAAGGGCTAATTAACTTTATCCATGGCAGTTTAAAGTTTACTTCTAGTCTGTCTTTTAATCAGGGGCATAGCTACGATGAAATTTGGGGGGCCTAGGTATCAAATGGGGGTTACAGCATTGATCACCATCCTGGGTAGGGGGGTCTAAGGGGAGGGTGTCCCCCTCCTCTTTGAAAAGATTTCAAATTGTCAGGTGTCCTTGGATGCAATCTAGTGCTATATTTCTCATTATACATTCAAAAATTATTTGATTT
This sequence comes from Holothuria glaberrima, assembly GCA_009936505.3. NCBI lineage: Eukaryota > Metazoa > Echinodermata > Holothuroidea > Aspidochirotida > Holothuriidae > Holothuria > Holothuria glaberrima. The sequence continues at coordinate 7,772 of WURT03115776.1, forward strand.
CATACATATGAAAAATGTGTTTTTTTGCAATTTATTTCTGCTTAATTCTTACACATTTTATTATGACACAATCAATCTGGGGGCCTAACAGATATCTGGGGGGCCAAGGCCTCCAGGCTCCCCACAGCTATGTGCCTGCTTTCAATTTAAAGCAATATTTCTTCAGTATTTTCCTCCCAGACAAAGCTGGCCTGTGCTGAGAATGTTTTTATGAACTCACATCTGCTTTGTAGAAAGCAACACTACACACTGTATCACGTTTCACTGATCTGCCTGGGTCATCAAGTCATCAATCAGAGTGGTTTATCTTAGAAGTTATTATTTGAATTTATGTCAATCAAAGTGTAGTCACCAACTGCTGATTAAAGATACCCACAGGTTTCCTTAGTAAGAGCAGCATACAAAATTTAAATCTGATAAACAGTTTTAAAATTCAACTGTAGGAAGTTCTAAGAAGATTTTACAATGGACAGGGAAAGAAATTAAAACTGCCCTACCTTTGCCAACAACCATCCACCTCTAGTCTACCTCACTTTCATTACCAGAGCCTGAGTTGGCATTTGTCACTTGAATGAGTATTAGGGAAATAACCAATAAAACTATAAATTTCTCAAATGGTACCCCTACTCCACATTTCCCTTCAATTTCAGAAGTGTAATTCAGCCATGTTATGGTTGAATTTATTACAGTTATGCTAAGCCTGTCAGTAAAGAAAGTATATGCAAAAAGAATTTTTTGTCAAAAGTATTGGCAAGAAGCATTCTATCATTTCTATGTTCCCCTTTTTTTGAATGAACCAATGAAATCATGCTAGGTAATGTATGTTCAATAGTCAAAACAGCTCACTGCTGATACCATATTCAGAGGACCAATGCTACATACTGTATGTGCTAGTATATCCTATCTGCACCATGGGCCTTTAAGACGGTTTCCATGTCTTACCACTTACAAGAATAGTTTGCATAGTACTCATTTCTCTAAGGTCAACTTAACTGATCATAGAAGTAACTAGCTCTTGACAGTGGCAATGACATAGCAACAGAAATATCATCCCCTGTTGACAAAACAGAACACCTTAGAAGCAGAGGAAATGAAATGTTATAGATTTATACTCAAAGCTGCTGCAAACAAAATTTCTATACTAATTTATTCCATGAATGTAACTGTAAGCAACTGAAATTTCTTCTCTGGGGATATCAAATCACTTGCATCACCCATCCATCCCTTTCCCTCCCCCTTCCCCTCCAAGATTTCTCCAAAAGCTCCATACATACATGCAGTCATCATGCTTGATTCTGTGTCATAGACAATGACTGATTCGATAAAAATGGATCCAAATGGCATGACAGTTCCTCAAATTACACTACAGAACATCTAGAATCCAAACTTTTCTAAAGCCATTCAGCAGACCCCAGATCCCACACTGCTACAGATTTGGGTTTCACTGTTGCACAACTTCTGATCAAGGTCACACCCCCCTACTCCTGAGAATCTACTTAATATGTACTTGTTAACAGCAGAAAATAACTCCCACAAAAGGGCATGGGTAACCTGCTTTCAAAAATCATATCTCTCTCAGAGTAATGATTTGCAAATCCTTTAGTTTCTACCTTTTTCATGGCCACAAGTGTCTTAAAATATCTTCTCTCAATGCTAGACTAATGAAAAACAAGTAGATTTATATAAAACAAATAACTTTTTCAGGAGCCTAAAGCTTATAAACCTTTGGGTTTTAAAAAAATAAAGATCTAGGTTAATAGAGATTTTTACCTACTCCACATTCTCCTTCAGACATAAAATTATTAAGCTTTATACTTCTTTGTAAGTTGCCTCCACCCACTCACCAGATTATCCCAAGTGCTTACGATTTTTAAATGAAGTAGGCCACGCAAAGACGTAGCTGATTGCAAAAAAAAAAAGGAAAAAAGTTAAATCACACCTGGAAGACAATACTTTTGTTTTTCATAATTTGCTTACTCTAAAGTGTGATACTTGTGACAGGAAGGAGGACAGAACTTAAAATCTTTTGTTTTATCATAATTTAAACACAAGCACATTTAGCTCGTGGCAGCTCTCTATGTTTCATATAAGAATTTCATTATTGGAAAGTTTGAATTCCACTTTGCTGCTCAAATCCCCTAATAATCTGCTAAAAATAGGGAGGTCTAAACGTATGTGATACATGCATTCTTTTTGTTTTTTAATACCATGACAAATAACTACTTTGTGGAATTTCGTATTTTGGGACCTGTATAGCAGCTTTCATTAGCTTATATGTGACAGTCGAAGATATGGATCAGACCAAAGTGAAGTTATATGAATGACACACTGCAAAATTCCCTTGCATAGGACTATAATTGAAAGACAATTTTAAAAGTGGTGAACACTGAATAGTACACTGATGTCTCAGGCAAGGGTACATTAAAATATACCACGGACACATCGATATTTTTATTTTTTATTTTTTTTTTTAATCTTCTTTAGTTCGGGTAGCATTTTAATTCTGCATTGTTAATGTTCTTATGATGGCTAGAATTTTTTTTAAGTCTGTTCTTTTTAGTTTTATCATTTGTTGTTCTCACATGTTGCTCTGACTTTGTACAGCATATGTGATTACCTCCAAGTTCAGTCGACTCTTTACAAATCTTTTTTAAATAATAATAACATGCAAAATAAATAATATATTTTTTCTTGACAAAGTGGTGCATCCTGCATGAACAGAATGTGGTATATGTAAACACAAAGGTCAAGATGTGTGAACGTAAAGTGAAAATGCTTAGGGGTTGTGGTTTGTTCTGGCTGCTTGGCTATTCTTGAATTTTTGACAAACAGTGGGACATAGGGAAGTCTGTTTACAGTGCCAGACAATTCTCAGAATATAGAACAATGCAAGTTGTCACCCGCACATACTTATTGCACAATTATTTATCACTCCATGGTCCAAAAATGAAAAAAATAATAAACCTGAATGTTTTCAATGAATCTATGATCAAATGTTCCATAAAATGCTCGCCCACTTGATGCCTACATCCGGTACTCCAGCATTTCTACCGGTATAAAATAACTTTTGTAATTTTTTTCTCTCAAACAAATATATGAAATTTGCATATGTCTCCTCAAACTGAATTAATATTTCTGAGAACCCCTACAAGCACTGTGGTTTAAAGGCAAGCTGTCCTGGGAATTCTTGATTTAAGCAAACAAAAATAATCTCAGGGTACTGATTTCAACTGCTCCTCAACATTTCAAACAGATTGAGGGTGGATAGCAAGCTTGGAGATATAAAGTATGTCTTTTAACCAATTTAATATTCACATATCAGCTCTATTTGAATTTTTGTGGAATTTTGCAAGCCACTTGTTCCGCAAAGCTACTTATATACTTTGGTGGCCTGCATACCTGGAACACTAATTAATTCACATTTTCACTATTACACTGTAACAGCCATTCATATTCAACTTGATCAACCTCCAAAACTAGAGACAGATTAGCATAAAATGAAGGCTGTTTTATCTATTTAGGCCTTGTTTTTGCTTTGTTTTCAGCAGAAGCTTGCAATGCTCAACTACTTCTGTTTTATTAGCAAAACAATATCTCACCTTTTGCGAGATTATTATTGATTAAAACTGTTCAAGGCTTGTTAAAGTATCAATTACATCTAAAGCAAGATGTACTCAGCTTTTAAAAAAAGATTTAATCAGCCTTTGCACAATACATTGTAAAGATGGCTATTGCCTTGTTATCCAACTTACTTTGTGAACTGTCAGCTATTCTGGGACGGTAAACTTATCCATACGACCCACAGTCAAATGAGAGATGAATATTAAAAATCAAATTAAAAGAAATATTCTAAACCACATTTCTTTTAAAGGGCATATGGGAATGCCACAACTGCATTAATACTGTACAGTAAAACCCCGTTTATCCGAACCCCCTTTATCCGAAACCCCGTTTATCCGAACTTGCCGTTTGGTTTCGCAAAACTGGTATCTTCCACAACCTCCGTACAATTTTAGCCTAGATTTGACACTTTGTTGCGACGATAAACTTTTTCGATCGGTGCAGATTTTCACGCAATGAAAATACAACACTGTTAACGTTTATCTAGTACTGTACTACTGACTTGAACTACCAAGCTAGAAAATGAATAAATAT
>WURT03115798.1:12803-30085 GCA_009936505.3 Holothuria glaberrima
TGATTCTGATATTTCATGCAGGACCCCAAACGAACCAAGATGGCGAAAACAACAAAATTGCCGCCAATGTAAAGATCATCATGAATAAAAATAATATGAGAAATAATCGCTTAAATACTTTTGACACAGTCGCCCTTAATATCTGACCATATTTAATGACAAATAATCCAAAATGATTTTGTAAAATACTTGTTTTGGATTCAGGTTAACCAAGAAAGCGGAAAAATGGCTGCCAATGTAACAATTATGTCAATATTATAATAATAGGAAAATAATCATTAAAAATAGTTCTGACACAAGTTAACCTAATCTGTGCCCATGTTATATTGTCAATATCCTAAAAATACATTTCTAGTTGTTTCTTGCAGGATCAGGGTCAACCAGGATGGCGGAAATAGGAAAATGGCTGCTTATGTTAAACTTAAAATAAATCAAAATAGTAGGTAAAATAATCCTTAAAAATATAATTGTAACAGTTGTTCTTTGAACCAACTATAACAAAAATATTTTTCAAAATAATTTTGTCGGAACTCAGGTCAACCAAGATGGCGGAAAAAGCAAAATGCCCCCCCCCTGCGGTAAAATTACATTATTCTATATTACTAAACTAAGGAAAATAATCCTGTGAAAAATATTTTAAACACATTTAAAACCTAAAATCTGTAGATAATCTGTAGTAAATATTCACACCTAATTTTTCTGGATATGTTGCACAGGGTCTAGGTCAACCAAGGTGGTGAAAACCACAAAATCACCGTCCATGTAATTATTTTATAATTATAGAACATTAAAATAATGAGAAAAATTATTATGAAAAATTGTCTGACACACTTGCGCTTAATATATGGCCATGTTTTATGCCAAACAATTAAAAATTATTCTGTCAAACATTTTTGTCGGAACTCAGGTCAACCAAGATGGCGGAAAAGGGAACATGGCCCCCTGTGGTATTTTTACATTATTTTATATAACTAAGGAAAATAATCCTGTGAAAAATATTTTTAACACAGTTAAAACCTAAAATCTGTCAAAAATCTGTAGTAAATATTCAGGCCTAATTTTTCTGGACATGTTCCACAGGTTCCAGGTCAACCAAGGTGGTAAAAACCACAAAATCACCGTCCATGTAATTATTATACAATAGTAGCACATTAAAAATATGAGAAAAATTCTTAGGAAAAATTATCTGACACACTTGCTCTTAATATATGGCCATGTGTTATGCCAAATAATTAAAAATTATTCTTTCGAACATTGTCGGAACTCAGGTCAAAAGCAACATGGCTGCCTGGTTGTTAAAGATAAAATATTGCATAATAATAAAGAAAATAATACTTACAAATATTTTCAACATATTTCAACCTAAAATCTGTCCACATTCTGTTATAAATGTTAAGAAAGTATTTATCTGGACATTTTTTGCAGGATCCAGGTCAACCAATATGGCGGAAAGACCAAAATGGCCGCCCATATAACTATCAAAATATATTGAAAGAATGAGGTAATTTAAGAAAAGGTGATAAAATATATTGCTATTGTCACATTGTTGGTCACTTCAAAATTAAATCATTTAACGAATTTTCACCAATGGCTGTATTGTAGAGGGGCTGAAACCCCTAGTCCTTGTCTTTTGCCACCTTTTTGTAGGTCACATTTCATTCAACTGCACAGACAATGTGAACAATAATTACACCATCTTAAAGGGTTTTAACGGTCATTTTGAAGAGCGCCCTCACTTGAAATGAACTCCATTTGTTAAATATGCTTTGCTTGTACACTACTACCAATGAATACATCTCATTTAACCAGTTAAACCACAAAAGTGACCTTGTTAAGCCAAAATTGCGGATATCAATAACAATTTTGATGCTAACAATCAATTATTTGCTGGTATCTATATTGTTCTAATATCAGCAATTATAGGACCGAGGTGACATGAAATAATCTCGAGGCTGCTTTGTGACTTTTAGCCCCTGATCAATGTAAGTAAGCCTTGTTAATGATTGATGGTAAGGGATGTGGCTGAAGCGCCTGTAAAAATCACGAAGTGAAATTTATTGTTACATAGGTACTAGTTTTATTTGATTTATCATGAAGCAAAGTGTTTCCTAAAGGGATGATAGCATGTTCCAGGGGGAAAATATCCCTCTGATAGTGGTCTTGTTAATCAGTGGGCAATAACAGCTTAGGAGCGATAGGGAAGTTTCAAAAAGCAATCTGAATTAAACCGGGGTTGGACAAGACACTAAATAGTTGTCATCTCAAGTAGTGTTTTCATAATATGAATGTACAATGAAGGCAGCTAATCGTATCCAAATATCTCCTGGAAATTCACTGAAAAGTTTCCACTTATCGTGATACTCAGATACCAGGAAATCGCATCAAACAATGCTTAATTCAAATTTGTCCTCAGAAGCACTATCAGACCACCATTAGTGACAATGTAAGAGGCGGTTCGGGGAGATTGTGCGTATCCCCTGCTTTAACAAATACTCAAAAGTGTCCCAAACACTGCAGGCAAAATGTACTGACCTTTAGTGACAATCTTAGTAACTTTTGCAAATTTCATGAAGTTAAACGATACTTAGAGTTTTCTTAAAAAGGCCTTATTTCGACTCGGTAAGTGCTTTTGCTATATATTTAATTCAGGGCAGCTTGAGCGGTATTTCTTCCAAATCCCAAATGAAATTATCACAAGTTTTCAACCTATCCAATGACAAACCAGCACAGTGCTATGCATCATCAAGTATATAGATCCGAAGCTAGTTATAAATGTTTCATAAAATGCTCAGAGCCTGAATGTTTTTATGTCTAATGCGCATTTGTGTCTATTACAAGATAGTTAAAGGCTTCATTTTTGTGTGAACACTTTACTAAAGAAACATACGCTTGTCAGGGTAGGCTTGATCAATGTGGAGGAAATTTTGCAATTTTATTGGAGAATCTTAGTCAGTGTGATAAAATATGTAGTCCGCGACGGTGACCAGTTTTGTCGACTGTAAACATGCCTTTGCTCTGAATAGGGCAGTTTCTTCGAATTACTCCCTCAAGCTTCGTGCACCCTATAGGTATTGTTGGTTCAGTTTCTGTCATGTGATACATTCCATACATAGCTCAATAGTTCATGCCACTTACTTCATACAAAGTAACCTTTATCAAAATTACACAGCTTTATAGTAAATCTTCTTACCCCATACCCCTAGCCTCTTAATATTGACAGGCGATTAAAGTGTGGGTTCACCAAAAATCAAACAGTGTCATGAGGACACAAACGTAACACTTTAAAAAGGAATGTTTCACACTGGAGTGCAACCAAATAATTTTAACATCAGTTTAGAACAAAGGAAGAGAAAATGCTTAGTTAAGCTCTTCTGAACTGTATCTTATGCTCTATGAATAGAACGATCATCTTATCTAAGATCGGTTTGGGAAATTCAAGCCAGGGGTTGGAATTAAGATATTGCCTACTTCATTTAGACAACAGAATCATGAGGTTTGAGCATCACCTTTTTTAACGGATTCAGTTCAGCATGCTATTTCACTATGGGTTATCTTGAGGGATTTCATGCGTCATATGTGTACACATTTTATTAAGTGGAAAACCATGTTGTTTTGGGTGGAGGTCAAGGTCAGTTGGGATCATCAGACGTCAAACAGCGAAAACCTGGTAAACATCTTCTCTCGAGAAAGGTAGTCTAGAGGGCTCTCATACTTCGCATGTGGATATTCCTTTTCAGTAGATACCCTACTGTTTATTGTGGAGTACAAAGTTCAGTTGAGTCACCAGAGATCACACTGTGAAAGCTTTGTTAACATTTTAATGTAAAGATCCTCGAGGTTTCTCATACCTGGCTTCCTAATACACGTTTTGGAGAGATTATTCTTATTGTCTTTGATAGAGTTCAAATTTCATTTGGGGTAATAAAATATGTAAATCTTGTAAACACAATATCGAAAGATGTGTAACCATCAGTTATTCATACTTTATATGGGGATACATCTTACTTTTTAGTTTGCGGTCATCAGAGGTCAAGCTGTCAAAGTCCTTTAAGTATGATAATTCAAGGAGGCAAATGTTTAATGAATCTAATATGTAGCATGTGTAGTATCTAACATGGAGGAAATGAAGTATGTAAGTTTTGATGGAGGTGAAAGGCTATTTTAGTCCACCAGAGATCAAACCATGAACACCTTGTAAAAAAGATATGTCAGGGACGAAATCTGTGTGAATCCCTTGCTTGGCATGGAAGTGCCCTATAAGAAATTCTGTATTGTTTTGGTGCAGGTTCACAGTCAAAGGCAGTTACCATAGGTCAACTGGTGTAAACCTGGTAACCCTGACTTGTCACGTATGTAATATGTTTGAATCTTAGATCTGGCGTTTAATATCCAAAATCAAAAACAAGGAACCAGATTTACGATCATGTTCACATGCAATCTGTCTGAAAATTGCTCACAATCTTTCACAATGAGACTTTGTCAAATCAAAGTACAAAAATCATATCCAAGTGGCAAGGGACCATTAAGTCTTTTGGCTTCCGGTCGTTTGAATGAAGCCATGCAAACATTAGTCGATAAATTTTTCAAGAAGAAAGGAAGGCTAATGTTTTAGCATCATGTAAAAGTTAGAGGAATTGTCGAAGTTGTGTATAAGTCAAGCACCTTCTTAGCCTACGCCCCTCCCCTTACATACCTTTACGTTCTAGGCTTGGAACTTTTCAAAGTATTGGTTTGCCGTTGTCTTCAATCAACCCATATTGGTCCTATTCCCTATTGGTTATTCACAAAGAAAATCTTCATTGGCTTCAATTTACACTTACCTGTATGTTAGCAATACTCAAATAACAATACCTGTAGCAGTTCCGTCATACGTATGAAACCCTAAAACCCTTAAGAAAGAGAAGTAATTGACCTCCATTTGAAAAAAAGTACATGATTAATTCAATGAAACTGTAAAATGTCTAAATAAAGTTACAACAAGGCTCCAGGATAGAGTACTTTATCTTGAAAGCCAAAATACTGTTGTTGGGCTTCAGGGAAAAATCGAAGACGTTAACTGAAAGCTGTGAAAGAAAACTCACCTTATCGAAGATTTCTATAGACATAATGCAAGCTCCAGATGGAAGATTACACTCAAAGTCGTTATTCCATTTTGGCTTCGTCGAGCCTTTTTGGTATACCGCAGTCTGCAACTGATGAGGACCTACTTTGATAACGCAGTAAGGATCCATAGGGAGTAAGCTGTAATTTTGTTGTAGTTGAGCCTGTCATGAAATATATCACAAAGACATACCACCAGGTCAAATAAACTTTTTTGTGTAATATGCCTTATATATATATATAAATAAATATATATATATATATATAAATATATATATATCTATATATATATAGTAAGTAGAGAGACGTAGCGACTTTATATGAATGAGTCAAATCAACTTTTATTTAACAGTTGCACAGAGACATTAGGCAATTTTCCTTTAACATTAGCGCTTGCCTTATACTAAAAGAGGATTATTACATATACTTTATAATATAATACAATCATCTTTCAGAATACAGCAAGTGCCTATGTTAGAGGAAGATGGCCTGAGGTCTTTGTGCGGCTATTAAATACACGTAGATTTGACTCATATATATATATATATATATATAAAGAAAATGAGGATACACAACTTCTGTTACATCGTAACCAAAATGTATTTTCCCGAAAGAGCTGGCAAAACGTTTCGGTCGTTCGAAATTCTTCAGTTGAGAACATAAAATGGCTGACTAAGGTTAACAAGCAGATGTAGCGTAATTGAACATTTAAAGGGTGAAGTTAATCCTGCCTTTCAAATGTAGTTCCTTTTTTTTGTTCAGACCATTGTAAATGAGGGTTTGTAATTGAGTAGTCTAGTAAGCCTCTCGTAAGAGTAAAATTTTATTGACGTTATCGGTTTGGTAGATTTTCTCAATGGAGAGGAACACAAAATCTTTAAGATTATGGGGAGTTTTATTGGAATAAATGAATAATTTGAAAGTTTTTTGTTAGTCATCATAGAGGATGTGTGGTTGCGAAAGCGCACCTTGTAGGGAGTAGAGGTGGAACAGGTAAAATTGGACGTTACATTTAGTGCAGGTAGCAAGGTAGATTACACTTTGGGAGGTGCAAAAACTTTTTTGCTTAATTTTATAAGTTACTCCTATGGATGAACTTTGAAAGGTGGTGGCGTTGGTGTAAAAATTTTGGCAAAGGTCACATTTTTCACAAATTCTGTCACATTTTATCGACGATATCTTCATCATCTGGCTCCACGGTGAAGATACCCTGAAGCTTTTTGTGGACATCAATTTGTTTCACCCCACAACCAAACTCACGGCCGACTTCTCTAGAGTCAGTGTTCACTTCCTGGACACAACTGTGACCATAGCAAATGGTTCACTCAAAGCAGAACTTGTTCAATAAACCCACGGACAAGCACAACTAGCTACTACCGAGTAGCTGCCATCAGCTCCACTGCAAAAATATTCCATACAGTCAAGCACTTCCCCATCACACGATACAGACTTTGAATTTCACACCAACGAACCACCTCCGTAACAGACAGTACGTTCGGGATTTAATTGAAAAATTCTGTCAAAAAGGCAAGAGATATCCAACATTCTGAAACACTGACATACAAAACCCGTCAGCCCAATTCTATTAGAGTGCCATTTGTAACTGAGTACAATCCCGGTCTACCACCACTTGCCAAATTCATCCAAAAACATTTGCCCATACTTCAGGGCACGGCTCGTCTAAAATCTAAAATCTGTCGCGCCCCTTAAATCTACGGGACATTTTGGTTAAGGCAAAATTCCAGGACAAAGCCTCAGTGACTCAGAATTTTGGTTGTTCACCTTGCCCGGCCAAATGTAAAATGTGCGGACGGGTTGAATCCACCAAACAATTTCAGAGCTATCAAACCGCACGCACTTTCCAAATTAGACAATAAATTAGCTGTCTTTCCAAAAACGTCATTTATCTGATCTACTGCAATTTATGAACGCAGTACGTGGGGGAATGAAAAAAAAACCTCACTAAGGATGAGAGTGACAGAGCATAGGTCAACAAGTAAAACCAAAATGGTAGAACAACATGTAGGTAACCATTTCAATTTACCCCGTCATTCGATAGACAACTCACGAGTCATTGCAATTGAACAAAATAATTCATGGGATAAAAGAAGCCGCAAACTAAAAGTAACTTTCTGGGGAGGTATTTTACAGACTATGATGCCTTCCGGCCTGAATATCCGGAACGACTTACCAGCATTGTGAAGGGATTACACTCCAGGCCAAAGTGACCCGTTTAGACCACATGTCATTTTCAATAGGCTTGTACAACTTCCTCTCTCAATGGGCGCTAAAATGATAGTCGTAAAAGACTTAACACTGGAGCCCATTGTCCTCAAAATTTAAAAGCTACAAGTTTAAGTACAAATCCTTTATGGCTGTTTTATTTTCCAAATTTCAAGCCTCTACTGCTATCACGTATCTCTTTCGAGATCCAGCTGTTCATTTTTAAAGCACTGTTGTTATACAATATTTCCGTGAACACACACAAACATACACACACACATATATATATATATATACATAGCCACATATATATTTGCCCATTTTTCAGCTGGGGGAAACTGTATAAAAACAACATGGGGGAAATTGAAAAATCGAAAACAGGGAAAAAGTCGTTCCTCTTTAAGGTTTTCACAGTCCTTTCAATGGAAATACGTTACTTATGGTACCGTCTGTTGAACCACACAGTCTTCATGCAATAACTGCAATGTAGAACAACTTACAAACATGCATCCTTTAACACTTGCGGCTGAGAGGACATTGGAATAACGCATACCTGTATCTCAAAAGGTAAAGGGGAAATATATTCTTATGTATTTTGTTGTTTTTTTGCCTAACCGTCTTGGTGGTTTACCGATTTCCCCTAACATTACAAGTAGTGTTATAGATAGATATAGATATAGATATACTAAGATTAATATAAGAGTAATAGTACCTCAACGCAAGTGATTTTTAGATTACCACCCATTGAGATGAACACCTGATCGGACAGTTCCTCTTCATCATGTTCATTTGCCACTGCCCCGGTCAGGTGAATGTTGAATTGTGAAGGTTCTCCTCGCTGTATTTCGCCAACTGTGGACTGGTCTAAAGCACTCATGAAAAGTGGTTCTGGTATACGACACCCGGGGTTTGGCTGAAGACGAATTGCAAGAAAACATGTTTGGAGATACGATTTCATTGGGCCAGGATTCGGCGTGTTTTTCATAAACCGATTTCGTGTTTGTGGAAAGAAGGAAAGCCATAACGTATTATGTTTTTCTTTATATGTCGATAATCTAAGATAAAATGATGTTCATGAATATGAAGGCTCTCCTTGCTGTTGCAATAACTGTAGACTAGTGTAAAGCATTCAGGAAAATTGATTCTGGTATGCGACAGCTGGCGTTTGGCTGAAGGCGAATTCCATGAAAGAATGTTTAGAAATACGATTTCTTGGCGCCAGGATTGGGCGTGTTTTACATAAACCGATCTGGTGTTTATTGAAAGAAAGAGAGCCAAAACGTATTGTTTTTGTTAAACTAAGACGAAAGTATGTTCGTGCATGAGTGTTTATAGCCTACTTACTGACTGAAAAGGACAATGTGCATGGTTCACTGTAAAGAAACTTTTGTTAAACAGTGCAAATGTGAAAGGTTTGTTTTTAATTTTTTATTTGCTTGTTTTTTGACTCACCTAAGAGGGAGGAACCATTGTATTATTACACACAAAGTTGAATGATCTAGCTTGCAGAAACTAAATGAATAAATTAGACCATTTTAAGCTTGCACAATTGTCTTTATCAACCAAACAAGTTTGCTGTATGAAAAAGTTTTAATGTGTCGCACTTTTATGATTAATCACAGCGCGTATTTTAGCTTAGATGTAAACACTGCACTGTAAGCAATGGGCACGGATGTAGTACAGAAAATCAGCGTAAAACGATTTTCGTTCTTGGCATTCCTTCAGAAAAAAGATATATTCCAAGAAAATAAAAGTTTGATTGATATCCAGTCAGTGACGTAGCCAGTGGGTGGCAGGGGGCAGAGTGCCCCCTGAAAGAATCGAGAGGGAAAATCGGGAAGACGAAGGAGAAACAAGGGAAATGGAGGAGGGAAAGAGGAAAATGAGAAAGAAGAGGAGGAAAAAAGTATAGAAAAGGGGAAGCAAAATAAATGCACCTAAGGCAGCCACTCCTAGTGCAAAGCCTCTACCGAGTTCGCCCATTGTCGCCGGCACGGGGGCATGGGGTACGCCCCCAATCGATTTCTAATAAAATATTCTGAAAACTTTAAATGATCTAGAGAGGTGTTTAAGCTACAGATTTCTGTATAGGTGTAGGGTGAGGTGTGTTTTCGACCAAGTGATAGATCTGCTGTAATCATTTTCTATCACAAATGGTTCTGAAACTATCAGAATTTTCTCTAATCTTTCATAGGCGATAAAGCTTTTCGCACGATCTAAACCTTACATCAATAATGCTCTTATTATCAAGATTTTCTGATAGCAACTCTCGGACAAGTACAGCTGCAGCAAAAGTTGCCAAGCTGTCTAAAAAATTACAGGAAAAATACAGGCTTTTTAATTATCTTAAAGGTTTGTTGAGGAATTCAAAGTTTCTCGATGCAGAGCTTGAATGCAGGTTTTATCAAGAGAATCTCACTTAATGAAAATTTTTTGGGCGCTTTGCCAGCATTCGTCAATGTTTACACTCCACCTAATGAACATTATTAAGGAAATCATACATCGATCTATTCTGCAAGCCTTAGATACCCTTTTATAAAGCGCAATGAAGTAAAGGCGAAAGTTTTAAAGTCCAAGAATGTTTTTGTGGACTCCACGCACCTATTTTTGCATTAAAACTTCCCCCAAATAGAAGGCAGTGAAGTAGCCAAAGGGGGCTTCAGATTTATTGACAACATACCCTCCTCTTAGAGAACACTCTCGTCTTCTACGAACGCAAAAATTAGAATTCACTTAATTATCGACACTTTCAAGTTCCAAAAATATTCCAAAAATAGCACCACTTTGCGTCTAAGCAACCTTAAATTAACAAAAAAAATTCAAAGGGGCGGGGCCTTAGACCCTTTCCCCAGGACGGCACCTTTATGTAGTGACAAGGGAAGGATTCCCCACCGCTGAATATAATCGCAGGGCGCTTAAAAAGAAGTAAATTTAGGCAGATTTGGGGAACTCAGGTGGCATTACGACATCATCTGTGGTGCCTCCAATCACCAGATCCTAGAGGCTCCACTGAATACGCCAATACTGCGAGCCCAAAACTGCACTCTAAACAATGCCTGCTCAAAGGGGCACTGAATAGGCAATCTCTTCAAATTTGATTACATTCGGATCGAAAGTGAAACAATTCTAATCATTTCTGAAACAAATTTTTTCAAATATTTGAAATGTTTATATTCCATATTCCATATTCATTGCTCCAATGATAAGATTCCTATTCAATTTGAATTGACATTATTTGGGGTGTGGTGTTCCTCGAAATCCGGAACGAAATGTCAAAATCGGGAAGAAAATTGTCCTTCCCCCCCCCCCCGACTGGGAAAGCTGGCTACGCCACCGTCTCCAGTGGATTTAACTTTACCAAAAACGTAGTGACCACGTTCGTAAAATTTCAAGAAAATCGTTAGAATTCCGCAAAATGCGCAAAATTAACCTGTGTTGGCTCAGTGTTGTGCCCAACATATGAGGCAGACTTTACAACTTTGTCCTTGAGAAAGGAACTATGTTTCAAAGAATGAAGAAAAGGTCGTTTAAAAAAATACTTACCATACCACACTGATTCAAATCTCCCACCTATGTGACTCCTAGCCCCTCCCACGACTGTGTTTAGCTCTTCTCTTAGCAGAAACAAACCTAGTTTATTGCGTAAGGGCTGTAATATGTAATTAGAATACCCTCTGCTTTTTTTTAATTTTGTAACTCTGATGTTAATCAAAGAGCAGCCACAAATTGAGTGTTTCGCTTTCCCCCAAGAAAAACTTTCACTTTGGGAGATGGGAGTTTTCTATACGCAAGTAGATAACCAGAAGGTAGTTTAGGTTGCTAGTTGAATGGATCTACCTCAGTGTTGCAAGGGTACGTTGTAATCATATTCTTCTTTGACGAAAACAGTTACCGTAGCTGCCACCGTAACGGCCTCTGATGCTACTAGTGTGTGAACAAAACCGCTAAATTCGAAAAGTGGGTCTTTGGATAAAAGGAAGGTTGTGTAGTATTACGTAGTCCGTGGGCCAGATAGGGTGGTTGGTACCAAACTGGTGCACAAAATGTGAGTATCATCAACTTGTTCTGGTACATCAACTACATACCTTTCTGCAAGATAAACTTCTCAAAGTTTCAGCTTTAGCCTACTAATTAGCATAAACAAATTGGACGCCGCTGAAATTTGAAATGTTCAGTTTTTGCCATTTCCTGACTTAGGAAAGGGGTATTCTTTCCAGTAACTGGTCACATATAGGTGGGCTATGAGTGCTGCGAATGCTGCCCATCTACCCATTGTTAGCCAAATTCTGTCCCATCCTTGCCCTAATCCTAGCCTCCAAACAGTACAACTGTAGTTAGTTAGTAAATTAGTTAGATGAGGTTTTACGGCTCAGTTTCTAACCACTGCAAGCTCTTTTGATAGACATTTCACGTTCTCTTCTAGGCTCTTAAATTATGTCACTGGTAAAAGGCATTTTCATCCTCTGTTTATACCATGAAAAGCAAATGGACAGCGACTTTCAGTTGAATGTGATGTCCTTCTTTGAACTTTCCAACCAGTAACAAGTAACAATACAGAAAAGTAATACCTAACCTAGGCCTCGAAGGGCAGTTGTTCTGTGACACTATTGCAATCACGAATATGGGAAAAGCCTATGGCTTATAAAATTATTTCTTCACGTTGAATGGCTAACCAACTTATCATATTTAGATCAAATTTGGTTTCTTCCGAAAAGCAAGCTCGGATGGGAACCGTAGATTGCTCTTGGATGAAACCCCCGTCTTACTTTGACCCGACCAGTGATTGAACCCGGAATCCCTCGGCTGCTAAGCTTCATCACTTCAAATTCCCCTGCTTTATGCCCTCAGTCACAACACCGGTTAGCTAGCCTCATGTTAATAACTGTTTAGTACTGCAGACGTCTTTTCAGTCACTGTTTTTTTCGTGTGAATAAACTTAGTGGTTGAACGAATAATTAATATGACTTCAACACATTAGAAAATAAATTCAAAAGTGAACTATTTAATGTATTGGTAATATTTTGTGCTGAAAAGAGAAAAGAAATAGATTGACAAATTTCCTTTTGTCAAAAAATTCTTTACC
The DNA here is from genome assembly GCA_009936505.3 of Holothuria glaberrima. Taxonomy (NCBI): domain Eukaryota; kingdom Metazoa; phylum Echinodermata; class Holothuroidea; order Aspidochirotida; family Holothuriidae; genus Holothuria; species Holothuria glaberrima. Next base: position 25,210 of record WURT03115798.1, read on the forward strand.
GTAGATGTAGGCCTATATTTCCATGAAATGATTTGAAGAATGTGACAGTTTTCTTACATACCAGCTTTTGACAAAAATTGTATCACTTTAAGTGATGATCCTATCTCTCTCGTTTCAATAGAAATAAAGATATACAAGTAGTATGCTCAGAAAATGGTTTTGGAAGCCAAATAACTACACATGCTATTTTCGTCCTGAACAAAAGTGTGATTTAGTACGATAATTTTTAAAGGAATATGTATGTTATAAAATTATTCTTCCTACCCGAAGAATGTTTATCCGGCTATTGTATTTGTCCTTATTCTTTCAGAATAAGGCCCATTTGTTGTCTAAAAAGCAAGAAACCAAGACATATTTGTGTTGGCTATGATGTGTTATTTGATTGTGTGTGAGCTATGTATTCTTTTTTGGATAGGAAGTTAGCAATATACTGCATAATTCATATCAATTTTATTTTCTACTGTTGTAAAGTCGCCGTCTGGATTTCGTACTCTATTGTACTCATGAAGAGTTCAAGAAGAACTAGAAAATTTGTCGGCTTGTAAGTGAGATCAGCCATTCTAAATGAAGGGGGGAGGGCATGGCCTTTATTTCCCCACCTGGCGTCATCCCTGGGTTGAGACGTTTGGGTTTGGAGAGACCTTGGTTCATGTTGACATAGGAGTGGAAAAACATGCAAAGAAACAAACAAACAAAAAAAAACCAAAAAAAAAAACCCAAAATGTGGACACCAGAATTATCAAATTTCCTCTTTTTTAAATAAATAAACATCTGTCACACAAAATGACTTCCTTTAAAAAAAGTGAAGAAAACTAACTTAGAAAACCAACACACCTAAAAATTACACCAGATCATAATAGCCCAGTGCAGAATATCATTTACAACAATAACAATGATGTTTTGGATATGTTGATTCCTGTTGACATACTAGACTAGTGAGCGCATGAATTCAGTAGGCTACATGATATGGGATTAAAGTTCTGATAACATGCTAGCATGAAGGCCTGACTTTACTTGGCAGTTAAAAAGAAAGACTTCCTAAGGAAAGATCCGTTGGATTTATTTCAACATCTTGTATGGTTCTAAAGATATAACTCTTCAAAGTTTGAACGTTTCAGAAGGAACTCATCACTGGATGCAAAAAAAATGATGTGAAGTGTTGCACAGAGTTGACAGTTAACAGTTTGATGAGTGACACTGATAGTTTTCAAGGAATAAATCCCTCAGGGCATACTAATATTACCGCTGGTCCTTAAAATGAAGCTAGAACAAAAATAACATGAGGCATACTTGGTCAGTCCCTCTATCGACATCACAAATTTACATACTTAGCTCATGTTTATTCATGATAAAAGAGTGAAATAGAAATTGCCCTGTAAAATGGTCTCTTTTATGAATTTTGATGCTAATTGTGGCTTTTTCGAGATTTTTAATTCTTTTAACATCAAGTATCCAACTATGTCATTCCCATGTCATCAAACATACTGAGGGCCAGGGTTAGCCCTAACTAAATGATAAACATCTTTCCAGATAAATAATCAAATTTAAAGGCTTGTCTGTCACAGCTGGTACCCAAAAGCCATGGGTGACACAAACCCAAACTAGATCTGAAGCAATTCTTACAGTTGATATATTAACTTATACATTCTAAGGAAACCATTCTGGTAAGGAATATAGAGCTTGATATGCTGGTTTATTGTACTCCATGTCTTTGAACATTGGTCAGTGAACCCCCCCCCCCCTCCACCCTTGGTATCCTAGTTATAGTGGCAGCAATTTCGAGTATGCAAATAAGCATTATTGCAACAGGTCAACTTTTGTAAACCACATGTAGTCGTGTTCTGTCGCCACATATAAAATCAAATAAGGGTAAATTCAAACTGAATTACCCCTCATTTTAGCACTTGTTTCCACTTCATTACTTCATCAAAAAAGTAAGAAAATCCCCAAAACCAAATACTTCAGAATTTCTGAGTCGGCCATTTTATTATGCAGATAAGCATGGCTGTACTATTACATGGATCCTGTAACATGAAGATACCTAACATTTTTGCTGCTATATTATGATGAGCTAAGAAAATGTAAAAGCCATCAGTATCATCTCTTTAACTGGCAATATTCAGAGTTTTCATGAAAACATAAACAGGCAAAATTATGTAAATTTGCCGCCATATTGGATTTATGCAAATTATTAACAAATATAACATGGGTTGCACATATATTATTAAAACATTTAAGCTAGCAGGTGTTTCCACATGAATTCTCAGGAAATGGTCAAAACTGAATATTTCGAAATTACAGTGGCGGCCATTTTGTTTATGCAAATGAGTATGTCTGAACAACTTAATGGGTTATATAGCATGCATATGTATAGTATCGTTTTTGCAGAATAATGCTTGGCTATGAAAATATAAAAATCATCAGTGTTGTCTCTTAAAATGACAATAGTTGGTCAGTTTTCATGGAAGAATCCGTAAAATTAAGCAAGTTTGCCGCCATATTGGATTTATGCAAATTAGTTGCAATTTGAAATGTTCAAATATATTATCGGGTGTTCTTTTATTATGCAAAACTTTAACTTAGCAGTTGTTTCCACATGAATACTCCTTTCCTAAGTCAAGAAGTGGCCAAAACTGAATATTTTGACAATTCACCAGCCGCCATTTTGTTTATGCGAATTAGCATGTCTGAACAATTAAATGGGTTGCATTACATGCATATATATAAAATACCTTTGTTGCAGTACAACCGTGAGCTTACAAAATCAAAAATTTATCAGAATCATCTCTGAAATGACAAGTCAGTCAATGTTCATGAAAAAATCACCAAAATTATGAAAATTTGCCGCCATATTTGATTTATACAAATTAGTTTCAACTGGAATGATCAAATACAACAGGGGTTGTTTATTTCTTATCCAAAACTTTAAGTTAGCACTTGTTTTAACATGGATACTCCTTTCCTAAGTCACAAAATGGCAAAAACCGAATATTTCACAATTTCAGCGGTGGCCATTTTGTTTATGCTAATTAGTAGGCTAAAGCTGTGACTTTGAGAGGTCTATCATGCAAAAATGAATGCAGTTTATGTACCAGAACAATTTGATAGCACTCACATTTTGTGCCCCAATTTGGTACCAATTGGTTAAAATTCCCATCCTGGCCCAAGGACTAAGGGGAGTGATATGCTGAGTCCCTGTGTCTAACTTTGTACACTTGGGGAACAGTTGCACTAGCCGTGCTTCTAAGTGAAGTGAAAGCCAAAGTAAGGCGAAAGTTAAAGCACAAACAATTCCTAGTAAGTTTGTTGTGTGTGGAGCTTGATTGCAGTAAAGAATGGTCTCAGCTAATAAATACTAATCCAGGTTATCCTTAAACTGTTTGTTAACCATGCTGTGCTTCTTTTGAATCCTCGGGGTGAGTGAGAAGTTTCTTTCACGTCTCAATTGAGGTTGGTATCTTCAATGTGAAAATAAAAAAAAATAACATTACTTTTTTCGTTTTCATTTTCATTTTCGCAGCCCTGATTAATCGGACACACAGCAGAAAATACTAGCGCTTGACCATCTTTCTATGACAAGGGTGGGGGGGGGGCACTAAACCGATAAACATTACCCATCAAATTGGTTGAGAAAACTTGATTCCAGTTTTACGTATCTACATATGTAGAAGTATTTGAAGGACTTTATGAGCTTGAGAAACGTTATATTGCACATTCTGAAAAGAGACCGTACTTGCAATTCATCTTCAACACCAGTGCAAACAGTTGGTGTCTCTAATGATGTAACTAGGTTGCAAGGAGTGAAATCAACTGTTCAACAAAATCAGGCTTGCCACATAACTGTTTCACCATAATATGCTTGTTAGATTTGACCTCCAACTCAACTCAGGACGACACTGCCACTCGGTTAGTAAGGTTATACTGGTGTGTACTTTACCGCATCCAGGCTTTAGTCCTGACAAAGCACACATCAAAAGTACTACATTAAAAGTACAAAGATACTGTTACTGACCAAAACTGTTAAGTGTAAATGCTTACCATTACAGAGGAGAACTAGCCTGAAGAATAGCATTCGAAGCCTCAACAAGTGGTCTAGTGGAGGATGTTTTAAACACATAATGTGAAGCTGGGTCGCATTGGCTTGCTCTGTTTGTAAAGCTGTTCCCCTAGGTCAAATTTTTTTTTGCAAATGGTGTCTCAAAGTTTCCAACATGTAAACGAATATGTGACAATAAAATCACGACAACTGTCTACATTTCAGCCATGGAAAGAAAAAGAGAAGGTATGATCCTGCTCAAAACTATATCAGGTGTTAGACCCCAAACTGATACCTTTTGAAAATGACGATTTGAGCGAATCAAGAAGTGTTCAATATTATTTCTCGGAGGTTGTTCTTCTGTGTTATAACAATAATAAGTCTCATGCGTTATTAGAGTTACGAAACTCGTGAGTGTGGACAGATACATGTTATCATCTTTTAGTCTCTGTGGCAATAAAGCAACGAGTAGGCTAGCACTCCTTCTTAGGTTATCTTGGAACCTCACCTCTTACATATATTTTACACCCCTACCTTCCAATTAGCTACGACCTGCTGATAACTTTGGTCAGTTGGACTTCACGTGAATTAAGTTTATTTCGTTTTCTCAGTTTTGGTGGAATGTAGTCGCTAAGGAAGAAGGCCAATGTATGACAACCTGTCTAAATGCATATCTATTGCATGAACAATGTATATCGTGCGCACGTTTGCAGACGTACGTAGGCAGTGTTTTTGTTATCGCATCCCAATAACGTATTCAATCAGAAAACAGATTAAATGAAATAACGTGTTTCCAGGTATAACCTTTTAACGACGACGACAACGAAGACGAAACAACAA
>WURT03115799.1:0-11926 GCA_009936505.3 Holothuria glaberrima
AAAAATACTAAAAAATGTGATTTTTCACAAAACTTGACCTTTGACCTCTGACCTTTGACCTTTACTTCCGAGGGTCTGGGGGACAATAGTCTACACACTGAGGTACCTCCCCACCAAGTTTGAAGAGAATCGGTCCAGCCGTTTTGTAGCAGTTTGTAAAATAAAACAATGTACATTTGACCTTCGGTCACGTGACGTTTGACCTTGGTTGCTATGACAACCATATATTTTGGTAGTACTAGACATCTGTATTATATGGTAAAATTACTAAAAAATGTGATTTTTCACAAAATTTGACCTTTGACCTCTGACCTTTGACCTTTGCTTCCGAAAGTCATTTAGGCACAAGTTTCTACACTGGGGAATCTTCCCACCAATTTTGAAAAGAATCGGTCCAACCCACAAGGAGAAGTTCAAGGTACAATTTTTTTCCTTTAATATGTATTATCACGTGACCTTTGACATTGGTTGCCATGGCAACCACATATTTTGGTAGTACTAGACACGTTTATAATATGTGTGAAGTTTCATGTCAACGGAGTGTTCCTTGTTGGAGTTATTGTAAAAAGAGCGATTTTCCTTTTGACCTCTGACCTTTGACCTTTACTTCCGGAAGTCAGTTCTGCGCTGGGGTTCCACCTAGGACACCTTTCCACCAAGTTTGAAAAAAATCGGCTTCACCGATTAGGAGATATTAACAAAACAAAATTGGACACACACACACATACACACACATTCACCCACTAACACACACGTACACGTTTTGACCCCTTCTTCAGTTATGGACTTCTGGTCACCCTGGGGTTAGCCCTTCAGACTAGTTACTTGGGAAAATTAACTGTTACCATGGCAACGGTTGCTATTTCAGCCGGCATTGTCGTATATAACTAAACAGGCAAAGTAACTACAATATCTCATCCTCGTCACGGAGCGATGAGATAATTACATTTCATCATTATGAATGGGAATTGGGACAATTTGTAATGTTTTCACATATCTTTTATTCATTTGGCAGTCATTTTGTTTTTGCGCCATCATTATGATATAATTTATTCACCGCGGTGTACGGTGGCAGTGTAGAGACTTGCAAATGAAACGGTAATGTTCAGCCAAGAACGTGCTCGTTTACAAACAAGGCACTGAAAGGGGTGGAATGATTTGTTTAGGGATTATAAAGGCTATATTAAAAAGTATTGAGGCAACACAAATGGCTGATTTACCAGGGGTGACACTTGGGGAGTGTAAGCAGCCCCTGACACCCAAACTTGGCTACGGGCTTACCTACAACCTACATATAAACGACATGCCTCGTCTGGCCCGGGTTTTTCTTCATCATTTTCGTCGGGCGCTGTGGGTGTACAATAAAGATTGAAATCCAAGTGGCGGTCAGAAGTCCCAACGGTTTGCCCATTATTTCAGAAGTAGGACAGATTTAATTTACCAAAGTTTTCATACAGCGAAATTTCGTTGTCCTGTTTCTCAATTAGGGTTCATAATTTAGAACAAGTTGTCCCTTTCCTTATCAAGTTACATGCACGTCTTACGTTTAAGCCCACGCAGTTTCACAATAGCTCAATAAGTTTTATCTCCAAGCATTCTATAAACGGTCACGGGCGGATGTAAATGTTTTAGGGAGGATAGGAGGAAGGGGTAGATGGAATTCCACACTTCAAGCTACGCTACTGTCATTGTGCTTGGTGCTCAGCATAAGCAATGGAGTAGGGAAAACAAGCCAGTGAGCCACAACTGGAGAAAAGGCCGTGGCAGGCCCGACTTAAACCAATTGGTTAAAAACTGAGCCGTAAAACCTCATCTAACTCTACACTTCAAGCAGATATCTCGCATGATCATTGTGTATGCTCTGGTTCATTATGTCCTGTACGCAGGTATTGAAATTAGTTATGATAACTTTGTCCCGTTTCGAGAAAAGGTTGGGGAAGTTCATTCATTAGGGCGAAGCTGTCCACAAGAGCAATATAGTATGAAGTCATTACATGCAATCTGACAAGGTTCTGGGGAGATTTGAAGAAGGGGGTTCAGGGGGGAGGGGTCCAACCAAAAATTTTCAAAAAATTATAATAATCGTAACTCTGCCTACCGTCTAACCACCTTGTACAGATCCTAAAGGACCCATAAAGCTATTAAAACCGCAGAACTGCTTTGAAGAACCGGGCAACAATGGGATACGGGATTGAACCCGGATTTGTCTCACTCTTACCCCGTACCTGCCCTATGGAGATTGGAGGGGTCTTGGGAAAATGGGTTTATGATACCATTGGTTTGGGCGCCCCTCGCTGTCTCTTGTCCATGGGCCCGGGGGGTCTTGCTGCGCCGTTGAGTAAGAACAGTATCAAGTTTCAGCAGTTTCATCAGTAATCAATGTAGATGTTTCGCCAACATATGCCAGACAGGATGGACAAGCTCAACGATGGGGTTAGAGCAACTCAAAGCCCAGAGGAGGCGACAAGAATGATAACATCAGAGTGTGGATGATGAGATCATACAATACTGTTCCACGACAGAGTATGCTTTACACAAAATGGCCTTCCTGCAAATCTGACTTGGGCAACTGCGTAGCGCGCAAAGCGTGCCAAAATTTCAAGTGGGGGGGCAAGGGGGAAAGCCCCATGCAAAATTTGTCGCCCCCTTAGAACATTTGAAGTTGCCATTGACTTAATAAGTTTTTACACATTTGCCACCCGTAAAAAAAAATTTGCCCCCTGGAAGCCATTTCGCCCCCTCCAGTACCTTGTCTGGCTACGGGCCTGAGTAGGAGACACTTGGCACAAAGAAGAGTTTTTTTTAATTGTAGCTAGCAAAAAAATATCAACTGGAGAAACTAGTTTACTCCTATCAGTGATGAAATGCATTTTTCAGTGTCACCCCACCTACCGATGAAATGGGTCAAACGTACCAGCCGTGAGTCGCTTATCGTATCGGACGACAAAGATATGCAAGTAGAGAACGATTTTGCGATTTGTCAATGATTTCCCTGACCTCCAAGGAAAATTTAACTGTGCAGGCTACACTATATAGCTATATGAAACGGAGCTACAAATTACAAAAGAATGTGATGCAATGAAGATTGTAGCTGCAATGCAAGCCAAAAAGAATCTGCCCTCGTTGAGAGTACAAACATAAGTTGTCAGGGATAAGATAAAGGTGTACTACAATTCTTGTAATTTTTATGTTTCACGTACAAGGAGGGACCTGTCCTTAGTGTGGAGCCGTGTGTGGGTGTGGGGGGGGGGGACTGAGGACCACAGCCTTCGAGTTAGTATGGTGAAAAGGTCCCAGTTGTACGTCATTTTACATTGCAAAACTGTCCCCCTAGATTTCTCACGTCTACTTTCTTTCATCTTTGTTTTATCCTGCCCACCAGTTTTGATGGAAAATAACATCCCTCCTTTACCACCACTGGAAACGTTTTGGGGAGTGCAGTAGCTTAGCTGACCTTGTGTTAGTTAAGCGCACTATATCAGCGCTTGGGAAGTTACACCAAGTATATATGTTAACCGTAGATATGCTGCAAAATGACATTGGGGTGGTATTGTGCAAAAAGTTTATCCATCCCCATCTGCATGTTACCATCCACTCCTAAAGTTTTCTTTGTCACCCCTCTCCGTGTAGCACTTGTTCCTGTACCAAACCCCCCTCCATCTGAGCTTAGACTTCTGCCTCCTCCTATCGAGTAGATTGGTTTCATTGGCAAGGTGGGGCAATGGTCATGGCCTGTCTATGTGTGTCGGGCAGCTTTTTTCAACTCTATGCCTACTTCCGTTTCATATAGCCAAGGAATAAAAACCAACCCCAGACCAGCCCATTCATATGGCCAAGTAGTAAACCCACCCACATCTCCTCCAGGTAGCCGTCACATATTTGTATAAAAAAGTCGGGAATTTTTTCCGACCATGGACGTTAATCGTTTGAGTGGACAGACAATGCACGTTTTTTCCCGGTAGGCATCAGCAGTCCTAACAGTTGATCTCTTTCGTCACTGTGTGAGCATATATTCTCACATGTCTGGATACAGATCATGACTCGCGAAGAATATTATACGAGTCAGATATATAACGGAAAGACAAGTTGGTACAATTATCAGTCCACCCACTTAGTATTGTGTGTACGTGCAAAATATAGGCCTACCCCGTCTAAGTGCGTACCTATACGGAGTACTGGGGGCCTGGACCCCCAGATGTTGTAAGCACCACTCAAATTCTTTGTGTCCTAATAAAATGTGTATTATACTTAAAAATAAGGGTGTCAAAAAACGCATTTTGTGTACGTATGAACCTGTGAAATGAACGAACATGTTTTGAACCTAAATTCAGTTAAAACGATAAAAACAGCACTACACTGCATCCAAAGACACCTAACCATTCAAGATTTTCTCAAAGAGGAGGGGGAACCCCTCATTTTAGACGCCTTCACAGGATTGCAATCAATACCCTAACACCAGGGAGTTGCCTCTAGTGGCAGCTCCCTACTTACACCCCCTATTTGATACCTAGGCCTTCCTGAAAAAAAGTTCTAGCTTCTCCCCTGACCCCGTCTTGGAAATGTACAAAAGCTTCCTACCAAACACGTCACACCCGTTTGGGAATGCCGACCCTCCGAAGGGTTTACTTGTTTTCACAAGGATGGCAAATTCTTCGACATAACCCTAAGTTTTTTCTAACTTTCTCCACAAGAAAACCCGATTTTTCAGGTTTTCCAAAAAATTCCAACCTTTGTGTAACAAAATTCCCAAATTTCGCCGTTTCTCCGATCACTTCACTTTTGCTGAGGTTGCGGGCAGTTCCCCCCCCCCCCCGTCGAACAAATCCTGGTGCCGCCCCTGCCGTCACACTGTTGAGCCGTCGGGATGCTGGTCATCTCGGGATGGGGGCTAGTATTTCCAAGGCAAGATCCTGGCGCCTTACTGCATTACGTATGTTGAAAGTTTCCTCTAGCAAGTCTATGTCCCTAGCTCATATATCGACTGCCGTAGCAAGATAGATCAGATGAAATGCATGTTTTTCCCGACAGGCATCAGCCGCCTCAACAGTTGATCCAATTTGCTCACTGTGTGAACATATATTCTTACATGTCTGAATACAGATATTGGCCCGCGAATGAAAATTATACGAGTCAGATATATCACGGAAAGAAAAGTTGATACCATTATCGTGCAAAATATAGATTACCCTGTCTATAGGTGCGTAGCTAAGGGGGGGGGGGGGTACGTAGGGGCGCAAATCTCTGAAGTTGGGGACCAAAATGCATATGATGTACACGTCAACATGGAACTGTGCACGTTTGGCGTGCACCGCGAGCGCGAAGCGGAAAATGGGTGGGGTCGGGGCCGGCCTTAGGGTCCCTGGTGAGGTCCAGTGGTAAAGTCCCTTTGGGGTCCGAGGGAAAAGCCCCGGAAGCTCCTGGGTTTTAGTATTGCAGAAGCCTCAGGGAAACTTTTTTGATCGGGAATTTTCCAGTGAAATGCTCCTGGGTTTTAGTACATTTGGCAGAGGTAGCGGCACTGATAGTGTTCTCTTGAGTTTGAATCGTGCAATTGCAAAGCACGCGAAGCGCGCGAAAATTTTTGGTAGGCTTACACAAAAACGTATGTAATCATTAAGAACAAAAAGAAAAAAATAAAAACTTTGGGGGTTGTAGACCTATCGGGGATAACGAACATAGTGTCGAAACCACCTGGACTACCCGATGAATAGCCACACTTTGCTCCGTGAGTCGCTCACCAACTGACCCTAGCGCATGACACACACTGGAGAACATCAACTAGGTTTTGCTATATAGGATGACATTTAAGACCTTTACATAACCTGTGTACTCTGCCTACAGGTTACTTGGTAAGATTAACAGGACTTAATGTTGTCTAGTTCTGTGGAGTAGAACTATCGAAAAAGCCAGAGTGTCTCTACATCGCGCGAAGGGCGCCGAAAATTTTGAGTTCTTATTAGAGAAATTGTCCTCTTGGGAGAAAAACAGGTAAACCGTCGGGGAAACTTAGTCTTCGTCGGAGACTGCATGCTTTATCGTATGTACTAAGACTCCCACACGAAACTAATTTTTTTGGGGGGGCAAGTGACGGTTTCTCCCCCTCACTTTTTCACTTGCATCCAAGGACACCTAACCATTCGAAATTCTCTCAAAGAGAAGGGATGACACCCTTCCCCTTAGACACTACACAGGAAGACGATCAATACCCTGACATTTGATACCTAGACCTCCATGAAAATCTCATTCAAACTACTCCCCTGACCCCGTCTTGGAAATGTACACAAGTTTCCTTTCAGACACCCGTTTGGAGAGGCCGACCCTCGGGAGGGTTCACTCATTTTTACATAGATGACAAATTCTTCGACATTACCCCAAGTTATTTTAATTTTCTACATAACAATCCCCGAGTTTTCAGGTTTTCCAAAAAATTCCGACATTCGTGTTTCGCCGTTCTTCCGATAACTCTTCTTTTTTGCTGCGGTTGCGGTAGTCCCCCCCCCCCCGTCAAACAAATCCTGGTGTCGGCCCTGCCGTCACACTTCTGAGTTTGGGATAGTGGTGATCTCGGGCCGGGGAGGGGGAGCTAATATTTCCTATGCAAGATCCTACCGCGCCTTACGTAGGTTGAAAGTTTCCTTTTGCAAGCCCGTGAATGATTATCGTACAGGTGTCCCTAGCTCATATACCGACTGCCGTGGCGGTATCCCGTTTGTGATAGAAGTAAAAGGGGATGTGATCTTTTTCTGAGAAGCAATGTAGTAATATTTTCTATTCAGGGCATTGATCGGAAAGAACACAATCCCTCCTACTTTTTCCCGGCTTGGCGGCGGCATTTCGCGCATACCACCTCTCATGGTTTCAGGTAGGTTCGGTCAAGTTTTGCAAAAATTTTTGATGTCCGATTGTACCAAATTAGCGAGGTTTCTTTCCCCCTTCTTCAAGAGATTCCTCCCCTCCCCATTCCCCCACCGAATTTTTAGGCGTGCAGATAATTGGAAAACAAGAGCAATTCCCTCCCAAGAAAAAGTTGTCTTAGAACAAGGATGAATTCCGTCCCTAGGAAGAAAGAAACCACACGTCCCGTTCGCCGATCCCTTACACTTCTCATAAAACCCACGGTCCTCTCCCTAGAAAAAAATTACTGTTTGTTTTCAAACATGTCCTACACAAACATGGAAGTATGATAGGAATTAGTCACCATTGAAAAACAAAAGCTATTCACTATCGAAGCAGGGAATTGATATTAGACAAATACTCCCGAGTCGAAGAGATCTGGCAGTGCTTCTCGAGAATATGAAAGAAAACACAGTATACCCCTATATTATCGACAACGCAGCAGTTCTGTCCCAAAAATACCCTCCCACGTACGTAAAGCAAGGAGTAAAGCGGGAGTAGACCAGGACTCATTACACAGAACAGAGAATTGCCACGGTACTGGTGTGCAGAGGTTGAGTACAGTACAGAACAACTGCAACTAGTGACCATAATGTTGTGCATGCTGGAAAGGAGATGCATGGAAGTACTGTCCTTGAACACCTAACGGACACTGTGTTGGTCAGTGACATTACGGTTTCAAATTACGTGAGCATATGTGGTCTGTCTAGATTTGTTGTGACTGTGGAATTACGATCTTTACGTTGTCTTCCAGCCCCCTGGTGTGACAAGAGGTCTTTCTATGTGCTTAGGTTCTGTACAAGGATAGATTGCTGTTGTGATTATACGTGTAGGCGGGGCTTAAAGTTGATGTTTTTGTGGTGGCGCTCACAAACTATTAATGATTTTGGGGCCATGAATAGAAGCCTTTAAATAAGCCATATGTACAACTAAATGAAGGCACCCCGTGGAATACGATACATCACTCAGTAAAGTCATTGATAAAAAATATCAACTTTATTGGAAAAGTACGTGAGAAATTCATCACATAAACAGCTCCTGGGTTAGGTGGACTGGATCCAATTGATATTTGCTTTAAGCAAATACGTCTTATCGGGGTAATGGTAGCCGAATCCTTTTTGTAATATTGACTGCTTTCCATGTAGTCTGTTAAATCGTCCACAACAATGTTACCTGCTTCATCTTCTGTGTAGTTTCCTTCTTCGGTGTGGTATAATATCATGTTTTGCAATACATTTTAAAGAAAATGTCAAAGGCAGAAATTTAAACGTGGTAAATTGCGGCATAAGACACAATATTCCAATGAGCACATGCTCGACTCGATATGGTCATATTTTATAAAAGTTAAAGTCCGTGTTGCAATAGTCATTGTGTTTGAGTTGTCTGAAGTGCACTTTCCTCAACGAAATATTTTTATTCAATCGTCAACCGGGATTCAGAATTCTTTCTTTCTGCGGAGAAAATTAGTGTTCAGAATTGTGAATTCGCTCTTATGGGGGGGGGGGGGGAGATATGCGATTTTTGGGTAAACATGCATTAAAATTCCTGTCCCAATTGCTTCTGCCCTCCCATTGTATCTAGTCTAGTAAGCTAATGGTTTTAACCATGAAACAAGATTGTTGCTTTTAAGTCTGTTCTTTACACAAGATGCGAAATAACATCTCTTTTATGAAATATGCAGTGCGTGTTGTAAGTTCTCATTCCTTTTCTTCGCTATGTTACATTGTACCCAAAGCTGTTATAAAGCAGGTAACATTTCACATTTTTATAGAAAACATTTGCGCTTATGAAGTGTAAAAGCCCCCCTTATACGGTTTGTGTCCGATTTATCTAGGTTAATTGCAAGAGTTTTTTTCTCTTTCGAATAGCATAAGAAAATAATGACAGCACGTTCTGTTATCTTACTTCTTTGTGATAGTCTTTATCTGTAATAATTCTTCCTGTTGCACCTTGATGCTCACTGAAATACTGCAAAATAAGAAAGAATTTTTTTAACTAACATTCTGCAATGTTATGATGGAAAACATTTGATATTGATCATTACAATTTCCTCCTTCCTTCCAGTCTTTTCAATATTTTATCCTATTATTTTGACATCTACCGAAAGGTAAAACAAATCTACCATATTCCATTTCATTTTATATTTGGAAATATATATACTTTCTGATTTGACCTGAAGCGCTTAACCAGTACGTTATAAACATTACTATAACTTGCTCTCTTTTCCGCAACAGTAATTACCATTGGATAGACAAAATTGTTCTTGTCATACCTCTAAAGAACACTCACGTGTCTAATGTAAGAAACTTTCCATGGCAGTAATTCGACTGCATCATAGAAGCAACAAAGAATATCCTTCAAGTACCCTCCACTTGTCAAGACTACATTGGGTTTTTCGTCTACACTAGTTTAAATGAATATCGTATGCACCACAACTACTAGGCAGCTTCTTGCTTGCTAACATTTTTTCAAGGTTTACGATACAGCATACTGATACTTTATCAAAAACCGGTAGGGCTTTGGATGGGCCGACTCTCGATTCTAATATATACATGTTTGGCAGTTCAGTGGTCATCTGCACAATGGACATTTGCCTCACTTTAGAAGTATTCTCTTTCCAGAAAACTCGATGGAAAAAATACCCCTAGTTAACACTCACATGTACTTGAGATAAATGCATCCAAGCAAACGTGTAACAACTTCACACGAAACAACTTATGGGGGCAGGGTGCTCCATTGTCTCATGGATGGGATTTTGAAGAATAACTCGATGGGCGTATTGCGAAGTGGAGTAAGGTCCATTGCATTGGCGGGAAGTGTAGCGGTTCACTAAGTGCCTGCTGAGAAGGCAATCTTAATACTGCATCGATAGATCTGGTTTCGGTACTCCACATTGGTATCCGCATGCAGGCTCTGATATATTTCGGCCTCTAACACGTAAATTGATTTGTCATTATATTCACGGAGCAATAACTCATGAAGCCTTATTCTAACATTAATTGTTGCAAACCCTAAATAAGAGAGGATGAATATAATCTAGCGTATGATTATTCTCATGGAATTGGTAGTAACAACGACTTTCACATAAATAAAATAAGGTAAGTATGCAATACCAGAGCCCTGGGTTGTCTTATATTTTTGAGGCAAATGCACATATGGAATGGTTGTGAATGAAGGTAGGGCTGGTCTCGGGAGGTGCAGATCTAGTTTACAAAAGAGGGTCTCATTTTCTGAGGACCAAGCCTGACTCTGCGGACACCGAAAGGGAATAATTTCGAAGGGGGCAGCGTCTTAAACATCCCCTTAAAAAAAGTTTGAATTCTTACTTGTTTAACATTTATTGATCTGCAGTGGCGGCACCAGGATTTTAAAAATGGGGGGGGGGCAAATGGAGGACAAAAATAAATGTTGGATGAAAAAAAATTTCGCGCATTGCGCGAAGCGCGAGCTGTAGCGGGTGAGGTCCAGTGGCCCGCTTAGAGCCCCTGGTGGGGTCCAGGGGTAAGCCTCGGTGGGGGTCCATGGGGCAAAGCCCCCGGGAGCTCTGACGTTTTAGTGTAATTCTGAGAGAAACATTAAGCTTCAGGATAGGTATATTTTGGTTCATAATGCCCTCCGCGTGTGGAATTCTTAATAAATATTAGATGCGGTTTCTGGCACTTATCAAAAACAATAGCTGCATTTTTTTCTAAATTACCTCAGGTCTTAGATCCTAGGCCGAAGTGATCTAATAGCTCTGAAGGCTAAATCCTGATGCTTTAGGGTACTTTCAGAATTTGGAGTAGCTGAATAGAATTTAGAATTAAATTATCTTCAAATGACAACGTAGGCGCACCAGCGGCAGTCAACAAAGCTCCCAAATTGATGACGGTATCATTTTAAATAAATGATCAAATAGAGTTATTTTGTATGAGACTTACCTGGACTGTTCACCCAATGATTCAAGGATATGAAATAGAGGAAGACGAAATATCGAGGAAGGGTTGCATGGAGCTTAATGGAACTTTACGTTCGCTCAAACTGTCTGCAGGAATTATTGTCATTTACGATGGGTGTGTTCAAAGCGTGCCGGAACACTTAGCATTGCTCTTTTTTGTGCAACTCAGAGATGCCACCATGCGGGGAGGGGAGGATATCATATCGGCAGTCGGCAATTTTTCAATTTAAATGTAGAGTAAATTAAAATGTTTGCAATTTCCTACGAGGTCAGTCTCCCTTAATACGGTTGCCTTGGTTTGTATTTTCTTTTTCAAGGTGGTGCTGTGTGGGAAATCACCAGGGGGCCGGCTCTTTACTATAGCTCCAAAATTTTCTGCGGAATTTTCGGGTTCATGCTGTGGAATTTTCTATGTTGTTCTCATATACAACGCAGAAGTATAAGTCACTTTTCCCTGTGCCTGTCACCTAGGCATATGTAGCCCACACTGTTTTTGTCAAGGTCTGGGATTTCTTCTCAGTTTCATCTGTTCATGGTTGCTAGTTTGCCTCTGTCACAGAGGAGCGGCAAAGCACTAAGACAGACGGAGTGGATATGATGCCTTTAATTGCATGTTATCCCTATTACTGCTCTCAAGGATTATGCATTCCTTTACAACATTCATATATATTCATATTTCATATTCATACATTCAAATATAAAACTTGTTGTTACTGAGATCTTTGATCCTACATTCTTCATTAAATTAAAGCTTGGAGACCTAGAAGATACCACTAATTAAGATTTTTACTCACCTCCCAGCGACAGTTTTCAAAGTTCAGAATGTAGTATTGTTTGTTGGGGTACCACAGCACTGTAAATTATTAAAACAATGTGTTTTCTGTTGAGTGCATCCTGAAATATTTCACATTTCTGAAAACAACGTCTCCTTTGATACGGTGGGTTTTGTTTCCTAACTTTAAAGTATAGAAGGAATATTCAATATTTCCACTTATGGTTCTGGAATTCGAATACTTTCTAAACTTAATAATAATAATAATAATAATAGAGCATTTGTAAAGCGCCATCTATCTATGTAAACATAATCCGAGGCGC
>WURT03115810.1:0-11925 GCA_009936505.3 Holothuria glaberrima
GGGCTCCTTATTATAAGAACATGATAACGTTGGCAGTGATCTGAAATGCAGCATATTTTGGACAAATGGGAGGTACTGTAGTAAATCCAGTATTGCATGTGCGTGCAAAATCAAAAAAAATGCAGACAAAAAGTAAATATTGATCCAAATAACCACGGCTGATAACTGGCTTGAGGTGCTTGGAACCTTTGTCAGATTGAGACAATCACTGCCATTCTTCATGTTCAGGTTCAGGGAAGTGTTGCAAGTAGTCTCAAGTACACACCTGTATGTCTCAAGATTGGCCTTACCTTTGGTCGAGTCTGCTCAGGGTATGGGTTACTCTTCTATACCAAGCGACTGGAAAATATACTGGAATATAAAAGGGCCCATCCGCAGCATTATTTGTTTTTCACTCACATAAAAGTAAAAAAAACAAACTTTTTCTTGAAAACCCCTCCTTTTACAAAGCGAAGTTCGAAAATGTGGCAAATAATTTGCAGCAACAAATTGTTGTAATTTATTACATTTTAAAAATGTTGGTAAGTCTTGGACCACCCACCCGAACCCACACATACTGTAGTTTTGTACTCTTGTGAGAATGATAAGCAAAATAGATGAGAATTACCCTTTGGGAGGAATTCTTGGAATATGCGTGAAAAAAAGTTGTCAAAATTGATAGCATTTATCATCAAACAGTTGGGATCCTCCTCTTATGTCCTGTAATTGTAACAAGCAAATGCGACTTCTTAACGTAAAAAATGAAGTGAGGATTTCCTTAATTTTCCTGGCCCAGACCCCAGATATTTCTGTTGACGGATGAGGTCTGTTTTCATATCATTTGACTTGCAGAGGCACAAGCCAGTTCTTATTAATACAAGGATGATAGATAGGGAGACCTGAGAATACTTAACCTGCAAGCAGCGATGCACAGGTTCCAACAAATCGTACATAGCCTTAGTACATCCTGTTACAACAGTATATTGCGCAATCCATCACGTACCAATGCTACGAGCATGTTTATGGTAACTGTGACGTTCTGCACTTGGCATCTCATTTACATATGACGTCACCGTTTCTGACGTTATTTGTGTAGATGTCAACGGTGGGTCTTGCAGAAGTGGGCAGAAAGTGGGACGAAAAAGAGCAAGGCGTTACTTCCCAGAAAGAAGGTTCGATCTGTCTTAATTGACATTAAGCGTGAAAAGGATTGACAAGGCCGGGCAAACACTTTTTGTACACGTTAACGTGTAGCAAGTTAAGAGAGATGGTCATAATGAAAATATGCAACAACTCAATCAAATTGGGTGGGATGCTCTTAAAAACTGACAGGTACGTGGATAGGTAGATCGTCAACAAAAACTGATAATTTCAAAGAGAATGCATGAAGAACGATCGAGATATAGGCATTGCAAAATTGGCCGCCATTTCTGTTGGAGTGTGTAACGGGCGTTCTTTCAAGGCCACAATTCAAAAAGAAATGCTCAAAGCGTCGCAGTTAATCCTTTAGCAACCGGGAGACTGTATAAACCTAGGTTATTTGACCGTGTAAGAATATTTTGCCTCTGAGGTTTCATATAAGGTTTGAAAACAAAAGTGTTTCTTAGAAATGGAATTGTTGGCAGGTCTTAAAGAGAGTAGTATCAAACTATAGCGCAGGCTGTGTATTATATGTATGCAATGGCTAGGCTAGGCCTGCTCTATGCGCTATATGCGCCATGCAAGTTAGTCATATGTATAATCTACAGGTGATCTAAGTACAGTATAGTACGGTATTATTGTATTCACACGCCGGTGATTCTGTTCTTTATTTACCGTGCGGTCACCTGACCGCAATGAAGAATTAGGAGTTGAGGATTTTTACTAAGTATGAATGAATTAGTATTAACACTGTGTTATGCTTCTATAGACCTAGCCCTTGAACAGGGCTGTGTGATACTTTACATGGCCTAGGCACATTACACTGCACATCACATGTGATCTGGAATGCAATGTGCCTATAGGCCATGGAACGTAACGCACAGCCCTGTTCAACTGCTAATACAGACCTAGCATCCCTGAAACTGTAACCATTTGAAAGCATAATATAATCATGGATCATCCCACAAATGAATGCTCACGAAACTATGTTCTTCTTCTCAGATACTGGCAGGGATCTTAAATTTTATTCACAGTTTGCCTGAAATAGGTATTTCACTCTTACTTAAGTTGGGTGGCAAAGTAAAAGGGATTTTGGTCTGTAGGTTGCTTTATAGGCCAACATACATAGCAACGGTAAACACAGGTTTGTACTGACAGCACCATGTCTTAGGCCTACTTTTGAACCAATTCCACTAACAATAATGAAACATCATAATACTGTTAACAGCTAGCTTGTTCGGTGTTTATTGCTACGAGCTACTTCTGAACAAACTTTGCATAACCTAGTTTAAGCTAGGCCTAAGTTTGCGTTAGACCTGCATAATCTACACTAGAGTTTTCAAAATTACCACCACTATTATTCTCCTCCAAAGATGCTTAAGCCAGCTAAAATCACCTTCTCTGTGCCGGGTCTTGAACGCAAAATTTTGCGTTAGCTTGCCATCAAATGTCGGCAGTAGATGAATGCTACATATGCCATGTACAATACTGCAATAACCTTCAACCGCACAGCACTGTTTAACATGGAACCTTTTGTAGCGTAACGATTGGAATTCGTAAAACAGTACCTAGCTAGAAGTTAGTTTCCTTCGTTTTAATACTCAGCCTCATCTCTAAAACGATGTATGATATTTGTATTCAGTCCTCCTTTTTAAGAACAATTTGAACGTCAGCTTGTGTAACAACGTTCTCAAAAATTATACAAAATCTGCCTAGCAAATCGATGCAGTTCGACTATCGGTCGCGACCTGTAATGTTCGTCTGTCATCGATGGCTAGCTAGTTCATGCTAGTTATTACGTCATAATAGGGCCAAACATAGTGGGGAGAATTAAAAGTTGATCTTTGAAATTTTGGTTTTTTTTTTCGACGTTTTTCTGAAAGTGTTTATGAATGGGGATAAAAGCAGGGTGCCCGGTCTTAAATGTGATTTGAGACCTCCGATGACGTCATCACAGATGCAGCGAACCTCGGCATTCGCCTCGGTCCGCTCATCCTTTGTAGTGACGTCATCGTCGGTCTCAAATCACATTTGAGACCGGGCACCCTAGCATTTAACCCCTTTTTTGAAAGAGACGTGGGTTAATGGGGAAAGAAAATACGAGTTGAGATGTTTAACACGTGTTGGGACTTTAAAGGAAATATCCCTCTTCTTTGTTTCAGCCATTTTCGTGGTTGTCTTTGAGATAGTAAAGGCTTCACAACTTGCCGCATGCTCTAATACAATCTGTCCCTTCTTTAGTTAGGTACGGGTCTAGAGTGATCAATAACCATGTATGCACGGCTGTATCGGAGTCCATCTAACCCGATTCGGAGCAAATTCCATGTCCAATAGCCTCCATTCCGGGCTAATCTCGAGTTAGGCCATTTGACAATGTAGCATATAGTACAAATGATGTTTATAAATATTTACAGGCGGAGTAAATTTAAAAAGCCATTTTAGGAGTCAATTTCAGTCTGACCTACCCTGTAATTTAAATACTGTGTCACCATTCATGTAGAAGACTGTGTATCAATAACAACGTAGCCTTAAATAACCTTTATGTAACTTTCATTTTGTGGACGTGGTGGGGATCGGCTCCGAGTACGAGTTCTTTTGCAATTCCGATTCCGGAAACTCCCATTCCGGGCCACTTCTGAGTCTAGTCAGATACGAGCTCGAGTTTAACATTGATTCTTAGTTCGGACTCGGGTGTTACAGCCCTGCCTGTATCCTTTTAAAATGGGCAACAATTGGAGCTGGGTTTTCCTCAGGGAAATTTTGAAATTAAGCAATGTGATTTCTTGGAATGCATATTTGGCAATCAAATCATGGAAATACTAAGAAGTTCCATGATCAAATAAAGTTTACATAAACATTGTACATAGTGCAGCATTGAGATTGTAAACCTATGGAAGTACCGGGGTAGTACTTCCATGGTAAAACAGACCATTGATGTAGAGGTCTGAGGGTCGAAAGGTTGGTCAATTAGGTTTGGGTAATCTCGGGGACGTAGAGACCCATAAGCTGATAAGGGCGCAGAACTACTTCGGAAGGTGGGATCGTGCAAGTTACTGTCGTATTCCCGTCCTGTTAATAAAAGATTCGATCACTTTCGACATTTTTGTCTCGGATAACATGGATATCAAAAAAAAAAAAAATTGGATACTTATATGTGGCTAAACGTTTCCCTGACCGACCGACCTATCCACTCACCTGGAATGAATCTTGCAAGGAGCTGCAATTTTAAGCCTACTTCTTTTGTTCCGTATTGGAAAGAAGCTGGAAATAAGAGCTATCCCACTTAATCTCGGAGTAACATGGATTAGGAACATAATGGATAACTACATGAGCCTTTGAATCAAACGAGCGGAGGCCGGCAGCCATTTTTAATGACAGGCCGCCATTATAGGCTGTTACAGCATCATTTCTACCACATTCCGTTTTTCATTTCACACCGAGCTACAATGACAAAGCAACGATGCGAACTGGTAGACGACGGGGTAAGCACTGCTGGTCCCATCCTGGAGGGAAATCCGTATACTTTAATAATACTCAATGCAATGCATGTTAAATATGACCTTTTGTCCAAAATCAGGTCCCATCTATTTTTCCTGCACATAATGCCGTAAATATGAATCGGACAGTGGAGAATCTATCACTACCTCTATATTTATTGTCCCTAGCCGTCTGGCAGTGAAATTGTTCGAAATTCTCGAAACTGCCATACCCATTTATTTTCGTATTTTGTGAAAAGCATTTTTTTTTTGTTAAAATTTCATCATATTTGATATTTAAGCCGATATGAGAACATATTTAAACATCATGTATCAAACAAAGTGTATTGCGTACCCCTCCCTACTTGATCAAAGCTTCCTCCGCTGAATTTGCCACTTTCGGAGACTGAGCTTTCTTTGCACTGACATTTGGTACCGCAGACTAATAATTTGATGCCTAACGTTCATGCTCGTAGGTAAGAGGTGAGGGCAAGGGGCCCCCTAGAGAAGTTTCAAGTTGCCATTTTCACACATTTGGCCCGCCTGAAAAATTTTTCGCCACCCTGGAAGCCATTTCGCCCCCCCCCTTTATACCTTGTTGGGCTATGAGGTTTCTTTTTCCTCGATATCATCATGTCTAATGCCCTCCCCTCCACAAAAAAGGGTTTGCAAATCATGGTCTTAAATCTTGAACAAATAACATGTTATACGAAATGGTATATGAAAAGTATTTCTACATTTGGGCGAAATACCTTCCATCTCACAAATGTAATATTATTTATAAAGTTTTATCTATAAACGATTGCAATTTTTTCTCCAGTTGTCAAGTACAGTGTGTATTTCATGATAATTTCAAGATTCAGCCCAGGTTGAATGGGTCATGTGGCCACCGGTCATGTGAATTGAAAGTTTTTAAGCAGTCGTGGTTTCAATTTATTTTCAGTCTCGTATGCAGCTCCTTCAATATACGGAAGGATTTAGTTTAGATTAAAAAACATGATAACATGCCACACTCTTTATTAGGGTAACCATCATTTGTTAGCGGTACAGTGCTAAGAAATCTCTTTTGCCAAAAATGTCTCCTAAAGTATTTTGCGGGAAACGTACGTTGTAAGTTCCTAATGACATTTAATTTTGTGTTTGCATTTGTCAAATACTTTAAAATCCCAAAAAGGATGAACAGAGAAACGTTCATTTGGTAAATTACTGAAGCAATAACGACCGATGATCTCCTAAGTCGCTTACTACTTGCATGCGTAGCCTTCTAAAGCCATAGGTGCCCGTAGTATGTAAGGATCATTGTAACTTCAGCAATATTTTTTATTCAAAGCAGTGATTGACAAAATTTAAAATGACTTTAGTTCTGCCACGTAAATGATCAATTTAATACAGTAGAAGAAGATGGGCAAAAGTAATGTGTTGTCCAAATTTTGAATAGAGTTGGGAGAACTTAAAACTGCCGTTTCAATTTTTTTTTAAATGAACATCAAATAGTTCATTAAAGCTGTAGTGGGACTTCTAACTCATCTATTTGTAGGGGTGGTGAATTCCCCTTCTGAGTAACAGGCATTCCCTTATCCCGATGCCTTTCCCGGTGAAAAATATTTTGAAGGTGCTGAGATCCAAAACAGTGCTATCATTTTAATGGTTTGTGTCTTCATGCTCAAATTTTTCTTTGTTTTAGGAAAGCGTTCCACAAAACCAACATTTTATGGCTTCATGCCAAGACGATTCCACAGAAGCTGTGGACATCCGGTGAGGCCAAACTCGGATGAAGCGAGGCCCAACTCAGATAACACCTTTTGTTTACACTGGACAGATAAGCATGGTCAGCTGAACTGGCAGAACATTTAGCCGTGCATATCTCCTCCAGCTTTAATATTTATCTTTTTCTTGTTTCACTACGATGCGTCACTTGCTTAGAAGTACTAAAATGAAGTTTTAAACGTTAAAATTGAAGCAATATCGGCTGAAATACTGTAATGAGCTGTTTTCAACAGCCAATGGACCTCCTCCCCATTTCCGACGTTTCTCAATAAACATCACTAATCCTTCTGTACGTGTTTGCTTCAACAGAAAAAGGTACTAGGTCGAGGCCCAACTCGGCTATCAGCTCTGCCTGTCATTAGATTCCACGGTTGTTAATTTAAACACGAACGTTTTTTAGCTGAAAAAAATGCAGAATTATTTAAAATAGTCGTTTTATTTATCTAACTCAAGTATTTTTTTAATGTTAACATTTAAAAATCTGGGGAAAATCAATTACACAAGTAGCATCAGACACGTTTTTATCTGGCAATAAAGTCTCTGTTTACTCGAGCAGATGTAAGTCAAAAAGAGTGTGACCATTGTGAGGCAGTGTCATTTCAGCGCATACACATCGAACGGGATTTGAATTTTTACGGATTGTTTTAAAGCTATGACTCGTAACGATTGGATTCACGCAAGTGTCTAGGTGTCTGGGTAATTTTTTCAGTAACACGTGTTTACCTAGGTAAACTAACGTCATTTTCTGACAACGATGTTTTCGGTCTGGAATTGTTTTCTTTTTCAAGTAATTCTTACGTTACTGTAACCGACAGAAAAAAGTTGGTAGTTGTAGTTGGTACTATGTGAAACGGATTTAAAATTTTAAATGGTCCGGCCTGCAACGGGTTAGAGGGATTGTTGCAAGACTTAATGATCACTCTCTGGAACCCCAGTGTCATGTCCCGTTGCGCTATTAAATGTGTTTGCAAATTATTGCTACTTGAGTAGAGGCATACTTCAATACAGTCAAGTATTTTCAATAGAGGGGCGCGGGGTCTGTAAGTGGAGGGTGTCCCCCTCCCCTTTGGAAAGTTTTTACTTTTGGCAGAGGGCTGAGATGCAAAATGGTGCTATATTTGACACATTTTGAAGCATATTTATATTTTTCATAACGGCTAATTAAGGGGGCCCGAAGGACTGAATCCTGCTGGATCTGCACTTTTCGGTTTTTGTTTTTTTGCCTCAACTTTTTTCACCCATGACGGCCAGTAGTGAACGCACACCTGTTGCGCCCCTGAATTAGCCACTGTTATGATCATGCAAGAGTGAGAGGGCTTCGGAGAAAGTAAAGGGGCAGTGAAAGACCCAGGAGGGTTTTTTTTTCAGAAAAGTGGACTGGAGGGTGATCGCCACATCGCCTCGGCAACTTGTCCTTGAACTGCCGATAATTCTTGGCAAAGTTAAAACGTATTGTGACACAACGAAAGAAAAAAGAAAATAAGGGTGAAGCTAACTTGGTAGTTGAGTGTACTGCACTGGAAAGGTCCGTGAAAAAATCCAGGCGGTACCCCCTGGAAATTTACTGGTGATCAAAAACTGCTTGTTCGGCATGGCTGTTCGCAGTGATGCGGTTTCAGGTTGCGGGACAAAGTGAGTTATCCAATTCAGGCCCTGACTTAGTTGGTTCAGCTGTCAAGCAGTGGTGTTGATCTAGGATTCCCCATCCAACCCAGCCTTTGAGAAAGTAGTTCAAGATTGGATATACACTCCGTCCGTCCGTTGCCTAAGGATGCTATATGAAGGTTAGGGCATCTGAATTGGTAGAGATAAGTTCATTATTTCCTTGTGACCCTTTGAGCTCTTGTCGAATTTTTCTGGTGTCCATCCATGAAAGCCACACTCCTATTTTACTTTCCGAAGTGGACCGTTAATACAGCCGGGGAGGATGGGGGGGGGGTGTCTTACGAACCTCTCTGAAATATGGATCTGATTTTTCCAACCCGTACCAAAGTGCTTAGAGCCGCCTATGAATACTGCTATGAACAGTGATCATGGTGATTCAAAATATCACTCACTGTCAGTTTACTTTCGTAAATTGTGACCACATTTAACTCTAGGCGACACTATACTACCCCACAAGTCTGAACAAATCTCCATAATCGCATGTGCTTTCCACAGGTGCTTGGTAATATTCTTCTATTAGTACGAGTCTGCGCCAATAAAAGGCCTTGGTGTCCACTTTGTAAGAAGCTTGGGTGCTTTAAAATTCGGGCCAGAAAGTACAGGGGAAAAGTTAGTGGAAGACAAGACTGAAACGAAAGTGTTTTTTGTTTTTTATTAGTTTTTTATTTTGCCAGGCTCGACTAAGTGCAAATGAACAACATTCTTTCAACATAGAAATTTTAAAGCATTTCATACACGTGCAAGTACGTAATTAGCTTTTGTTAACCTAAACATGCATGATACGATAGGCGCATGCATAAAACATCTCATATTATGATTGATGTAATCAAGTGCTTTTATCCAAGTACCAAGTTTTTCTGATTATTTACTGTTCCGAATATCAAGTACTAGAGTCCGACCACATTATCGTTTAGAATCGCAGCACCAGGAAGGAATATATTCGTCCGACTCATTTATAAATTATTCTCATTTATTCAGACCATAAGATCATTAACTAATGACGTTGCTACTGACATTGTGATACTTCTACCTATCAGAATGCAATCACATATATAAGCAAACATATTTATCTAATTCTGATTTCTTACTTTCCATATTTTACCTGGTGACGAAATAATTAAAACATGAATGACATAGTTACAGAATACTACTCCAAACATTGCATCACAGGCCCTTATGAGGGGGGGGGGGATTCAGGAGGTGGGACGAACCTCCTTGCAAGATCTGGAGTTCCGCTTCGGATATAATGCGACGTTTAGTGTTTAAATTTGTCCCTCATGGCATTCAAAAGCCCTTGAAAAACTTTCAGTCAAAGTTTGAATATATTCATAAGCATGATTAACAGGCTGCGCTCTTCCACCAAAAAGGGTCGTGCTAGGAAAAGGGAACGATGCATACGTCTTCAGTATTTGCCGGTCAAAGTCGGTGGGTAAAATGTTCCACTTGTGGCAAAATCGAACTCACCCACTGAAAAAGCTGCATACGGGCCTGCATCATATATGAAAAGGAATAACTGTCGTGAAAACAAATTGTTTTCTAAACAACTCTTAAAGTCTGCTAGATGACTATGGTTGTAGTGTTCCAATTGTAATTTGTGTTAAATCAATAAAAAGTGATTTGAAGCAAGCACACGTAACCGTATGCCTTGAACAACAATCTAGATTTGTGTTGTATGAAATAGAGTTGACACCTTATCACCTGTTAAATAATCCATCTTTATTTATTTCTTTCTTTATGCTCTTTGTAAACATTGACATGAGAGTAGACAACTTGTTTCGGCTAAAGACATAAAATCTCATCAAAGTCTCTGGTATAAAATGAAGAAAATATGAAAAGAATATATACTACAAATGTACAAAAGCGACCATGAGAAAGAACATGCATAGTAAATTGTCACCGATAAATCCTGTACATTATCAGAAAGAACGAAGACAGTAGCCGAAAACGTGATATACTCCAAGAGAGCAATTTTAAAACACTTTAGGAATAAACCTTAATCTCCCTTATAATTTGGCAAAGGTATTTCTGAATTATTGCATACTCCCGGTCTGCCAGTTATAAGTACTGTTCAAGGTATAAAGAAAGTAGCTTTGATTGTATTTGAGTGAAACTAAATCAACAACTAACTGTAATAAGCAACGCTTTGGTCCTGCTAATTGTTTTGATTCTGTAAATGTCACACCATTTGCTGGAAGACGATTCTGGAATTGCCACTGGAACTAGAACACGTTATTATTCTGCTCAGGAGACTTACTTGCAAGAATCACATTTGGGTTCGGGGTTTTGTGAAAATTAGATGCAAACGTTTCAGTTCAAACAGATGTAGAAGTAACTGAAGTTGTAGATACAGACAAAGATAAAACTGATGAAATTGCAAAGATTAGAATCATTTATAGTAATTACCTAAAAATCTAAATTTGGAAACGAAATGTTAATGTTCTCATTTACAAGTTAGTAATAATTCAGCAAATATACTGAAATTGAGAAGTTGAGATTTACGAAGGTGTGGACAACTAAATGTAGAAGCAGACAGGTAGTACAAAAACAGATTATTTGGATTAATAATTTGATCAGTAATTTTATCACTCTCATTCTTTACAGTTGCTACTTACAATACTGAAGATAAGATATAAGATATGACAGGATGAGATAGGGCAGAAAATAGTAGACGTCATTGTTAAGCAACATATGTAATGAATCGTTCACATTCCACCTCAAAGTTTTCTTCGTGGACGTGCTAGTGCTTGAGTGTGGAAATTTTATTCACTGTTCAACAAAGCATGCCAGTGTAGATACAATAAAATGTTCTAATATGATGTTATGAAAATAACACATACATAAAATGTTTTTAAAAGGGATGAAAATTACTCTTTCTCCGAACGCACTGTATGGGATGTCAAGAGGTAAACTTGACTACACCGGAGAGCGTCCCGTATAAGTACAGGCGAATTCTGCCTATTTCATAAACTGTTGACAGTTTCATAGAAAAAGTGAATGCTTTACACTTTAAACACTCACGAGTAATAAATCCGAAACTAACTGAATTAACCAAAGGAAGAAAAATCAATGGCCTTTGTTAATTACACACATGAAAGATTATTGTTTTCTTAGGCGGAATTTACATTGTTAGAGAAACTTAGCACTCATAACTTGAATAACAGAATAACAACTAAGTGTTCAAAGAATATCATCAGTCTAAGGCTTAGTTTACGCTCTTAACTTTCAAAAACCGTTCTTCAAAGCTTTCTTGACTGAGGGGCGACCTGATAATGGAATGCTAGTGGCAGTACATGACAGCTGCAGGTATATACACAGTCATGAAATGTTGCGTACGAATGTTAGAATAGGTACCCTTACTATTTTCACAGGGTTAGCATTGTCGTGACAGTCATGAAAAATCTTGGAATTGAGAATTGACCTAGAATGTAGCGCAAAAGCATTTTGTCGTGTTATGTAATGTAATGAGAAGTTACTACTTTAAGAATAAAGTGATAGAAATTTCACAGGACTTTTTTGAGAATCGTTGATAAAGATTTATACTATAATGGTGTATTATCTTTGGCTTTCCTAAAACGAAGCGCATTATTCTTTTAAGCGATTGGTAAACAAAGTGTTGGTACCAGGGATTGTACGGGAAAGTGGTGGAGTGGTTTTGACTATGATAAATATTGCAAGAATTCCAATTCCATTTTCAAATTTATGCACAATTGGACAATACTAGTATGTTACTTTTAAAAAAATTATCTTACTGGGCCCCGATATCATCAAACATTAATGCCACATTACGAACGTCTTGCTTGCGACTACTTAGTAGAAACATTAACCTTTTTTGTTTATAATGTACTCATTTAAGTGACCAGTCATGTACAGGCTGACAACAGATAAGATCGTTGCAAAC
>WURT03115821.1:0-11924 GCA_009936505.3 Holothuria glaberrima
AACCTGTGTCAAACCTGTGTCAAACCTGTGTTTAAAGGGTTCCAAAAACACAGGTTTGCCACCCAAGAACACGCATGATTTCCTTTGTTTTCAACACGTGTGATCACGTGTGATCACGTGTGGTTGCAGACACAGGTTGACACACTTTTTTTGTAAGGGTGCTAACGCTATCTTATGAGAAGGGGGAACACACCTCAAACACGCAGGCTTAGAGTGTTCTTTCCGAAATAAAACAAACCTCTGAAATGAATCTTTCACATTTTGTAAGGTAAGAACAATATACAACCAGGGGTCGGTAATGCACACTTCAGTATATTATTGTATAACGAGTACACGATTTACATATTTAAGCATTAAATTAAAGCATAATGGAGGAGGCACGGAATTTTCCACTCTCGGTCTTTGGGACGTACTTCTAGGTATCATTTGGAGTTTTCTGAAACTCGATAGTAATGACTCAGTACCGCACAGGCGGAAATCGGGGGATGGGAAATACATCTGAGGATGAACTACACTAACATCCCACAGATATCTACAATGATGATCAAAAAATTTTAATCCACTTATTAGTTTTGTAATGTTTTAACATTGACTCCACAAATTTGGTACTTCTGGTCTCACAAAAAATCTATCCACATTCCGCCCTAGATCATGGAGGGACGAGGGACACCCCGTCCTCCTCACTTTTATTAAAGGGGGACATCTCTAATAAGTCCCCCCCCCACACACTTTTTCGAAAATGATGAAAACTTAAATTGTGATAAATAAGGGAGTGAAATATAGAATATTGAACACACTTCTTGACTTCAAACGTCGACATCGTCAATTACCTCCTGTGTTGTAACCATGCGTCGAGTATGGCTTTCAGTATGCGTGAAACTTTTATAATTATTCTGAGATCAATTTACAATGATCCACAAGTACAGTGCTTGTATGATAATAACAATAAAACTTAGGTACAGAAATAGAGTAATTCGATAGTAGTACGAGTAGCGAAAAGGGGATGTATTGTGATATCTCTGTACATCCTGTACAGCTTGGATCTAAATGATCTCGCCAATCAATATTTTCAAGCACATCGTGATAGTATTTACAACTGTTTTTCGATCAGCAAAGTATCTAAGTGCATATGAAAAAATAGCGGGTTATTTATCAGGTTGAACACCCCAAGAAAAACAATGATTTTTATAGGATATTTCATGATCCTAGGTTTTAACGGTACTTACTGAACATCAGCCAATATGACCTCTGATTTTGGATTGAGATATGACGATGACAGGGTTCCATCTTTTTACACAAAAGGTGTTAATAATATAACAAAGATTACGAATTGATACTTCATTTTAAAAGCTAAATTGCGCCAAAATTTGCCATATAGACACCTTCCAATTTTTCCAATTTCCTTTTTTAAAGAGGACGGCGATTCGCAAATGGTGAAAAGTCACCCCCCCCCCCCACACACACACACCTTCGGAGATGGATCCACGCCCTTTCAAGCCACCACTAAGCTGAAATAGCACAACTACCGAGTTGAATGTACTAAGCATATTCTTATCATAGAAAGTATAGCCCAGTTGACTCATTCAGACATCCGTTCGGACATCGAAAGGAAAATTATTGTTCCAAAGCCTCCTGTTACCCATGTTTCCATGCACCTACTCAGCCACAAGTTCTGTGCATCATAGACAAGTTAGACGCATGTAAAATACATGGGAAAATTTGCGATATTCCAGGTTTGTCTATAGGACGGATTAAATGCCCTTTAACCGTAGCTACATGCTTCATTTGGATGCCCAAATTGGCTTCATACCCCCAGAGCCTTCGCCCCTGGCCCCCACCGGGGGAGTTGGGTCTGGAACACAAGTCGTCAGGGGCGCTTCGCACTCCCGTGGTTCCAAAAGAAATCTCCGCCCCTGCAGTACCGATACTATAGCGGCAACTGGTGAGGTCCATGGTGAATCTGTTGGTTTCTCACAATTTAAAACTTAAGTTGGCATTAAACAGGTGCGGATTTAAGGGTCTGAGAGCTTGCCCCGGCCGAAAAAATAAAAAACAAGTGAAGAGGAGAAAAAAAGAAGAAATGGAAGGCAATTACTGAAACGTTTCAAACACTTTTTAATTTGAAGTGACCATAGGAGGCGGGTTGAGGTTATCCCCTCCCCCTACGGCTCTCGGAAGAAAAAAACTTTTGATAGTGTAATTCATTGACCAACAATGATTTTCATGGTGGTACTCGACAAAGCATTTTATTGTGAAGCCTAAGAGCACGAATGGAGGGAATGCCGGAATTGCCGACTAGTCTTGGCAATTGGTATTTGTGAACACAGGGTTGGTGTAAAGCCTATAAGCCTAGACTGTTCTAGTCAGTATGTGCCCCATCCAAATTAACAAACATATTTCACAAACTAAAAGAATACGAAAAGAGAATTGATGCAGAACTAACTAGTAAGGGAATGATCGTGAAGACTGTTGTCCTAAGCTTGGCTGATCGTTTCATAGTCATGACTGAAGGTAGTTCGGTCGTTCACCGATTGTCTCCCAAACGTATTGCTACGGTTCAAATTCTAAATTTCTGCTCAAACAGGTCACAATCCTGTTCCCTCACCAGCTCACCTTTCTGGAAACATAATATATTGTATTAAAAGTGAACTTTTGAGGTGCGCTCCTCGCGCACCCTTCCAGTATCATAATTTTTGTAGGACAACTCGAGTGGAAGCATTGTCCTTATTACGCCCCCTTGCAATCTCTGCCAAATGCATTCTTCGTAAACGGGAGCCCTACAGACCAACTTGACAAGTCAATCAAAGCTAGATATTTTTAAAAAGACTTAAATGAACGGACGATTTTTTTGGATTTGAAAGTTTTTGGACCACACGTACCTCAATATTCATCTGAGCAGTCCAAATGGTTGCCGGACAAATACCCAGGTCAAATACCAACCGGACAACTACCCACCCGGATATCCACCACGGTCTTACACCACCCGGTCACATACCACCCGGACAACTACCTACCGGACAAAAACCCTCGAGGACGAATACCTCCGAGGATAAGTACCCCCGTACAATTACCCCGGACATACACTCCTAAGGACAAATAAGTAACTTCTGGACAATTACCCACTAGGAGAATTACCCACGGCAATTACCTCCGGAAAGGAAAATTCCGCCCACCACAAATACAACTTGCAAACCCCGGTGTCTACCCAAACTGTACCAGAATACGTCTGCCACGATCTCATTGACCCAGCGAACGGAATATATATTGCACGTACCTAAATTTTTGTTTTGTTGGTACGTCGTCGCGCCAGCAGTTTATACTGAATTTGTGCGTATACTGAATTTGCATGTTCACCAGCTTTGCGTGATGCTAATTTTGTGTCTATAATCCGGGGCCCCTTGTCTCCTTGCCCTGTGTGATTTACTCTTCCTTGTTCGTAGGTAGTTTCGTACGGTGCTCAGAGTACAACGAGGCAGGTCTGTAATTATTACAATCCGATCCTGCTCACGGGACTGCCATTAAATGCCACATCCGACACCAACTACATCGCAGTCTTTGACTGCCAGACTCGAGATGGGAATTGAACCTGGTGGGGCCAGCGTCACAAACACGCAAATAGAGGAGTGAAGAAGCGAGGATCTTACCTTTTTGTAGGGGTGTGGTGAGGTGTAGTTTTGGGGTACTTTAAATAAAAATACACGCGCAATGTTGATTGTGTATATGTGACATCACCATGAATTTCGATGCCCCCCACCCCTCCCGGACTCCTGGCGGCGACAATGATATAAGTATAGTCTTGCCTAAGAATGGCAAAATATTGCACTCTTCTGCATCTTATCACACTTTCGTTCAGTAAAAAGTCTCTCAGAGGTGAGGGGAACACCCCATGAAAAATCCCGGGTAAGGGCCTGACACTACCGGCCTTGGTGAAAAATATTTCATGGGGAATCCACGGTATTATTCTAAATGGTGGGCAATTTGTGGGCAATGTAGCAATCACTAATTGGTATAATGCATAATTATTGTAATAAGGAAAATTACATTGATTTCTTAGAGTATCTGCAATTCTTATTGCAAAAAGAATGACTGAGACAAAGAGAAGAGGTTTCCTATCAAATGATAGTGACGAAGTGATCTCAAGCCTCTGTCTTTATATATCATACAATGATACATACTATTATGAAACCTAGCAGGCAATTTTGCTAGTATGACGGGTTACATCGTAACTGGTTTTGACCGATAGCCTAGCGCTCCTTGATACAATAGAACCCGGAAATGGATTACCGCCTGACTTTATGACAGGGGAAGGGGGTATGGATTGTGATGGCGCACCAAACTAGAGGGATGAACCGTGGTTGTGCCTCCGTCCGCTATTCCCGTCTTAAAATGGCTTAAAATAGCCCAGAATAGAAAAACAAATCAAGTAAAATCACTCAAAAAAAAAACAAAAAACAAAACAAAATTAAACAAATAAATAAAAAACTTGAAAAGGTGGTTAGGAATTAGCCGGAAATGTTCGGGGACTAATACAGATTAGTGTCACTACAACTAATAGTTGACACATTTTTCCACCCCCTGCTTTTTCAACGGTAGTCCCCTTATCTTGCTCTGGACCTCAACCCATTGTCCAACCCTACCCACGATTTTTGGGGCTTGTATATGAAACCCCGTTTCGGGGAGGGGGTTACAAGGGTCAGGGCACACGATGGCCCTAGTGGTGCCAGTTTGACCGGTGTCCTGACCCATTTGTGAAGATGCTCTCGCATTTGTCCGAGGGACCCGCGTATATGTTGAAGCCAGCCGTCAACAAAACTCGAAGAAAGACCTGTGTATCCGTCTCTGCATTTGTCCTCTATATTTAACGGCATTTGTCCAGTGGGTATTTGCATGGGGATATTTGTCCGGGGTGTTTGTCCAGAGGGTATTCGTCCGAGGGATAGTTGTCCTGGAGGGTAGTTGCCCGGGGGTTGTCCTCGAGGTAATTGTCCGGTTTGGTATTTGTCCGGGTGTAATTGTCCAGGAGGCAATCGTCCAGGCGGTTTTTATTGACTGGAGGGTAATTGTCCGGGGGACATTTTCCAGGGGGTATTCGTCCGGGTGGGTATTTTTCTGGGGTTATTTGTCCGGTCACGGTCCAAGTTATGTCAACTTTCCTCAAGGAGAGGGAGTTGTTTCCCTCCCTGCAGACCCCACCCAAATCATAAATTTATACTCCATCGCAAATCTAGACCTTTTGGAGGCGACACCGCCTTGTGCACTCATATTTTCAATAAATAACAAAATATTGAAAAAAGGTCAGATGCGGGGAGAGGCACGGGCGGCCGTATAAGCATGATCAGATCATGCGAGGGATGGACTTCGCTTTCAACAATGTTGTCGTGCAATTGGATATACGATGAGCCAAAGTGAGTATCTATCTCTGAATTCAAGTGATCCAAGAAAATTTTAGGTGGGTTTTAATAAAGTGTACCGAGAGGAAGGTAATCTCAAGTTAACTGCAACAATGCTAAAAGGTCTAAAAGGTTCAGGACGGTATCCATAGAGGGACAAATTAATCTGGACCTGCGTCATTTTGCAAGATAGGCCTGCCTAGATTGATTTTATTGCATCTTCTGAATTATTCGGGTACGCTGAATCCAGAAATGCAGGGTTCCAAAGTTTTTCCGACATAATAAAGGTTGTCACTTTGAATTTCAAAATGGCCGTCATTTTTACACAAAAATGACCATAACTTCCTTCTTCTAAAAGCTTTAAGCTTTATTATGATGGCTAACCCCATGTTTTCTATTCCAACTAACCCATTGGTGATATCGCCGCTTAGGCTAAATGGCGGCCATGTTGAATTTCAAGATGACCCCCATTTTTGTTAAGGTCGCTTTGAGAAGAGTAGGCCATTGGCCAGAGGCACTTCACGGGTACACCCTCCCACAACTCCCAACTCAATATTTTTTGGAAACCTTATGGTCCCCTAAAGACGAAATCAACTGGTAACAGTAAATATTTTGGGTCTCACTTATTTAAAATAGCTGCCAAGAACTCAATGGCGGCAAAAATTACGAATGTTTTGTATTAAATAATAGTAAACAAAATATTCCTAAAATATTTTTGGGACATCTACTTTTAAAATTTGGTCATGTTTTATGTACAACCAATTATTTTCATAAAAACCGGAGAGATTCCCCCACGATTCAAGTGCAAACAAATGCCCAAAACTCAACCGACTGGCTTATAGATTATATTGTTAATTTGGTATTTTTATGAGTGATTCTCTATGTAAGACAACGTGAAACATTACAAAGCTGTCTTAAAAGAGATATTTTCAGCGCGCTTTGCTCACTTGTGTTTAATCTCTGTAAGACAGGTAATTGGATGAAATGCTCATTTCAAAGCTCCAGAAAACATTGGTGGTCAGTTCAAGTTATACTGTTCAAAATATTTTAGTGTAACTTTTATATTGTGTTTAGTGTGAATCTAAAGCCGTTTGAAGTAAGGTAAAATCATTTTGAATGGGGATAATTTCGTTAATATCCCAGAGCTTCCGGGCTTTCGCCCATGGGGTCCCCGCCGGAGCCTTTCCCTGGACTTCAAGCTGGAGTGGAACGCTTGACGCTCCCACGGCACCGTCGGTAACGATTGGCGACGATTTTCGTGCGGTTTATTTGCCCCCTTGTCAGAGTTAAGCTATGGGGGGTAGATGCCCCGGTACTATCTAAGCGGAGCGCCACCATGAGTTGGCGTAGAGCGTACCGAGAAAATTTTGGCAAAAATGCCTCCCAGATTGCAGGAAATGGCACTTTTTAGGTATTTTAAGTTGCATTTTAACATTCCAAATTTTGATGTCCCATGTTTTAGAATTTTACAAGTAAGAAAATGTTATGCTATTATTTACATCTTTGAGAGAGAAATTTTGATTTCCAATTGCTTTATGAGCTCTGTTTAAGTGTGTTGTTTCAAATGTGTGTGAAGCTGTTTTTGTTTGTTTTTTTTTGGGGGGGGCCTTTTTTTGACTGGGTGGGGGGTGAACGTTGTTTCGGACTTCCGTCTTGGGGGAGGGGTCGAAGGGGAGGGAGTGTCATTAGGACCAATTTGGTGAAATATTTTGCAAATTTTAAGGATCCGTTTTTGCTCTTTTCATTTTTGCCATGATCGATTGCTTCCGCTGTACATGTAGGCGGACAATAATGACCAACTTTTTTCCATCGCGTTTCTTCAGTGCCACCAACTTGGAGAGAATGAAAAAATTAATGAATGAATGGTTCCGCATTTGTTTCATAAATTAAAGAGCTCAAATACTTGTAAGCTATACAAGTATCAAATGTCAAATTGTTAGAAGCAGTGGTTCTCAAACTTTTTAAGGGTGAGGACCAAATGGAAAGGCTGGAAAGAAGTCGAGGGCCGCAGGCTTTCAGACAAGACAATAATTGGAAGAGTGAAAGCCATACTTAGGAGGTCCAGAAGGTAGTTGTAGCCTATCACGGCAAACAGACGCAGAGGTACGAAGTTTTCATAAGAATTTCGGTTCCTCAAGCCGTTAAGAGGGCAGCTTGCACTTTTGCAGCATCCAACACGGAGTAATTAGACCTCAGCCCCACCATAGTTGGGGATGAGGTCGAAAATTCTGCTTTCCAGGCGCTCTAGATTGCATGAAATCGCACTCTTCAACCAGAAATTTGCCTCTTCAATCATGGGTGGCACCAGGTGGCGGTCAAGGTCCCCGAAGGAGCTACCGAGTTCCGAAAGGAAGGCAAACGCGGAATTTTGGCGCGAAGCGCGCCGAAAATTTTGGGGTTACTACTGAAGAAAATATGAAAAGTTGGTAGCCGTTATGGGGCAACATTCCTGACTCACCGCAAAATCAAGAAAGTTGTTGCTGCGGCTGTTCGTCGTCGGGGGATTACATTCTTTATCGTACCGAGCAAGGCTCCCCGACGGAAATTGACCCCCCCCCCCCACAACACGGTTCATGCCCCTGCGGGCCCCTTCCATCTGGCGCCACCCGTCTACAGTTCTGCGTCTAGCACGCGTGGGTCACCAGTATGGTCATTTTGATATTCATTATCATGAGTCGGTTTTCGGTATAGGAGAAATTATATGGCATTCCAGATTGAGTAGGTTGCCGACGCAGACGAAACTTTGAAACGGATCATAACTCACAACAGCTGCGCACTTATCCTTCGTTAGTGGCCAGTATGTTAGGAAGCCCTTTGATCAATTTTTCTTAAACCCACTCACATAGAGAAGTGGGTCCACTGAGTTCGAGGGCCGCAACTTCCCGCAATTTCCCAAAAAGCGAAAAAGCTTTGATTGAATGATTAATTACGTGCTTAGGAATTATCATTATTTAAGGACATTTGGCTTTGGCATTGCACTCGTTATAGTAAAAAGTGTAACGACAAATACATGCTACGAACGTTACTGTATATGCTCCTCATGATATTAGATTACTCTTAGAATCCCTATTGATTCAGGGTCCCTGCAGAGGTCGGAGATGTACTTTTTGGACAAGTGTTTAGGTCAGAACAATGTATTAACCCGGAAATAGTAATGAGATATGAAGTGTATGCCGTGGCGAATGCGCGCGAAGCGGGCCCAAATTTTGCAGTAGAAATCAGTTGCGTCGCCAGAGTTTGGTGATTGGGGCACCACAGATGATGTTGTAATGCCATCTCAGTTTCCCAAGACTACGTCAATTGCACCTTTTTTTGCAGGCTCTTGCGCTTTTGCATACAGTAGTGGGGATCCTTCCTTTGTCACTACATATGGGTGCCGTCCTGGGGAGGGGTCTAAGGGGAGGTGTTTCCCTCCCCTTTGAGAAATTTTGTTAATTTGAGGTTGCTTCGATGCAAAATGGTGCTATCTTTGGGATATTTTTGGAACTGATAATATATGGCTGGAAAATGTCCATAATTTAGTGAATTCTATTGTTTGGTTAGATGAAAGAGGTGATTACCGGTTTGTTGTCTAAGAGAAGGATACGTGGTCAAGAAACCTCCTGAAGCCCCCCCCCCCCGTGGTTGCTTTACTGTCCTCTATTGGGGAAGGTTTTACGCAAAAATAAGTGCGTGGAGTCCATAGAAACATTCTTGGACTATTACTAACATTTTCCTTTGCTTTCATTGTGCATTATAAAAGGGCATCTAAGGCTGGCAGATACCTGTATATGAACACCTGTAAGCTCTGGATTAATTATATATTAAATGGGGTAATGTCATAATGCTTGTACCTGGCATCCAAATGATAATATAGAGTGTGACGCCGAACACTTTACAACTATCGTACTTTTACTAATTTCGAACGAAAATCCAGACGAACAGCTTCCAGCAATGGAAAATGGGAGGGAGGGAGAGTACAGGTACAGTAAGGTGATGTTAGACCTCCCTGAAGGTCAGTGAAAGGTACTTATCAAAAGGGGTGAGAACTAGCAAGCGCGTTTCAGAATGCTTTTTCGTCGTAAGTGTATTACCAATCACCACCTATATCGATAACGGCTGTGCCCAAAGCGCTCCATAAAAAATGTTTGGAAAATGTACAAGCTCAAAAACAACCTTCCACATCATGCTACAGAATTGGATTGAAAGATCTCACATTGATGTGAGGCCTCTACAGATGTTTAGAGATGTATATCTGTTTTTCAGTTTTCGGAAAGCGTTGTGATTAGATAGTTCCATGCGTTATTGCCTTCATGATGGTCATAGCATAAGACGGAGTGCAAACAGGGACGAATGCGCACGAAGCGCGCAGA
Organism: Holothuria glaberrima; assembly: GCA_009936505.3. NCBI lineage: Eukaryota > Metazoa > Echinodermata > Holothuroidea > Aspidochirotida > Holothuriidae > Holothuria > Holothuria glaberrima. Next base: position 9,743 of record WURT03115821.1, read on the forward strand.
AATTTTTCATTAAGATTTCCATGACAGAACCTACATTCAGGCTGTGCATCGAGACACTTTCAATTACCCAAAAATCCACATGCCACTCAAAAAGTCAGTCTTTTACCCGCATGGTAATTTGCAAACAGCTTTCAACTTTTGCTGCTGTGCTTCTCCGAAAGTTGCTATGGGAAGATATTGATAATGAGAACAACACTGAGGTAAGGTTTGAAGCGCGCGGAGCTCGCAAAATTTTTATTAGTTTGCGAAGGATTTGCGGAAATTCTGATAGTTTGGGAAACGTGTAATAGAATATGATCCATCACCCACACCTCACCCTACTCCCTACAGAAATCCATAGTTTAAACGCCTTTTTGGATCCTTACAAATTTTCTCCTCTTTCCTTGCCCCTCTTTTTCTTCCCTTTCTTTATTTTCCCCCTTTTTCACATTTTTTTTATATTTCCTCATTTTTCAATGGGGCCATGGTCTGCTGGGCTCCATGGATACGCCACTGGTGATCTCCACAAATAGCAACATGAATTGCGTCCGATCATCACACTGCTTGTAGGGATCCTTGTGTAACGTGTGACCTACCTTAAACTAAATCATAACCTTGACAAAAATAAGGTAATTCGCAATGTGGAATTCCTTCTGTTTTGTACGGTCGCTGGGCCCCTTTTTGGGGCACCTGGGCCAGAGACCGCGGTAACGGGGGCTACGGGTGCTTTAGCCTCCGCACTTTTTCTGCCATAGGCATTTTGGGTCGCCTTAAACTACTTTTCTTTCATTGAACATATTGGGCCTCTTCGATGATTAGCCCTTCCACTTCAAAATTGACTCCGCGGTCACTGTGGGCACGTTCCCCACTGACCTGTGCTTAAATTCGGCCCTGAACGCCGGTCTGAAACATTAACATGAGATTTAGCAAAATCTAGAATGAAACGCAATTCCATCAACAGATCAACAGGGTATACCAAAGCCCTTTTTTAGTTCTAATTTTTAATTTTTCTAGAGCTTCAGGGGGGCTTCGCCTATCGCGGGCCTTGAACCACACGCGTACGCACTCGCGCTTCGCACTCGTGGTGCACCTTCTCTGCGTTCGAGGTTCTCCAATCTTAGCCCCTCGGCCCTCGAAAATTTCTACATCCGCCACTGGCATTAAACGCGATATGTACGATAAGTTAGATAATTTAGAAATTATTTTCGGTTTCGGTTAGCTAAGTATGAGGCTTGAACAGAAACAACTGAGCGCCAAGTGCTCTGAAATTTTTATTTTTAAAACATTTTTCACACTAAAATTTGCATTCCGGCAGTTTACTTTAAATAAAAATTTTTTATTTCTTAAACAAAGTGATTCTGTCAGGATTACAACTCTGATTTTTTAATGGTTTGTAACCCGCTAGAAAACACTTTTCCGTTTCAAACACTTATCTCTCCAAAACAAGTAGCGAGTGGAAAGAGCCCCTCTTCTTCAATAAATAATTGCCAACTATGTATCCCCTTGCTTACTCATAACGCCTTTGTTGAAGAGCATTTTGAATGAATGGAAGACATTTGAGAAGGCACTGAAGATGAAAATTGGGAAAAGTTGAACTGACTGTGAAGGTGCGAAAATGTAAGTAATTTGTGAAAGTTTTGTAACAGAAAACAAATGAAATGAACCATTCACCACTCCCACTGCCTACAGAAGGACTGATAGATGCATGCGAATCACACAACAAACTATTTTTTTACAAAGGGGAGGGGGAAGGGGTAATACATTTTGATTTAAAAGACCACTGCCCCCTGCTCTCACATGACTTGTGTCCATGGGGATTACGAGGTGTAAAGGTACTTATGTAGACTGTCACGGTCACGAGGGAGAGGCGAAACCCAAATTACAATAATGTTCACCCCCCGTTTAGTCCTCAATGAACAGATGAAATAAATTCAATAGATTGCATGTCTGATATGTTACGGCATAGCCGAGATGTAAGTGGTGTGACGTAAGCATGTTACTTAATTCATCGAGGCAACATTGGTGCGGGTGCAGGTCTCAGTCGGCAAATTACAGACAAGGGAGAGCACAGAAAGCTACGTATGGAGGATGTCGTTAAGGAGAACGACGGAGGCCGAGTATAGGCTTCTTTATTGTCAGTCAACGCGGTCGAAGGAAAACCTCCAACTTGTACGCTTGTAAGCGAGAGGTATCGCCACCTCAA
>WURT03115832.1:1240-11924 GCA_009936505.3 Holothuria glaberrima
TGTTCTCAGTATCAGCCAATACAAGTCCAACAGGGATACATAAGTAATAATCATACCTTATGCAAAATCATAGGCTTTTTTGTAAGAAAACAACATAATCAATTTTGTTAGAAATAACAGGTCTAGTAATGTCAGTTGGATAGTGTCGGAATTTAAATTTCACGTTTAAAACACCAGTTGCTACAATTTTGGGAAATGTATGCATGTTTCTATGTATATCAGTAAATCTTCCAGTTCATAGTTGTACTAAAAATTTCCAAATCCTTTTAATTAGAGAGCATAGGTACACCAGTATATGCCATACTGGAAGACTTCCAGTTTATTGGTTCTTATTACAGAGACAAGGTTTTTCCTGGTAGCCAGGATTCCAGTCAGGCTTAATAATTCATTACCTATCTGAACCAATAAGCTTAGTATGTAGAACTTTATTAAGTCACAGAAATGTTTGTTAGATAGGAAGAACAGCAGTGTTATCGTGGTATAGATTATTTTTCAGGCAAAGCTTTGCACTTTCAAATTTGAAATGACTGCAAGTTTTGAGATAATTATTCCATTGATAACATTTGATGACTAATAATAATGCTTTCACAAGTTTGGTTATAACTAGGGGTGTACCGGATTTAGGATTTGCCAGATTTATACAAAAATTCCGGCCAGAATTGCCAGATTTAGTCAAATGAAAGTACTAGAACCTACTGGGTGGGGTTATGTCTATTTTATTTCGATGTGAGCAGAATTTGGCATTTTTATTGGTAATACAACCAGAAAGCCTATAAATCATTAATGCTATTACCATTATTAACTCGCTATTGTTCAAGCCCTGTTTGACCCTGTGATATGTTTAAACACATAGGTTTCAATACTTTTCTTCTATGAAGTGGTAAACATTTCAATTTGATAAGTTTTGGGCTGATTCATTGACACTTACTGTTTAACAAAATAAATCACTCCTACTTGTAACTTTAGATGCCTACTTCTCTGTACTGAGCTGGAAGGGTGGTTGGGTGAGGGGGGGGGGGGACAAAGCCCTTCAGCATGTTGGAAGTTTGTAATAAAACCCTATCATTAAATAATATTATTAATAGCAGTCCTAGTCTATGCATTTTATGATATCTATTGAAGACTTGCAGCAAAATAAATTCTATTGTATAGCTTACCTGCAAATCCGGCCGGATTTAAGCAAAAATCTAGCTGGATGTCGGATTTGGAAAAATCCTCAAATCCAGCACACCCTTAGTTATAACTATTATAAAAAAAAAAATGACAACAGCACTTGTGAGTTGCGATTTTCGTATAACAAAGAAAAGAATTTATTGCACCTAAAATATAACAAATTCCTGTATCATATGTAATAAAAAAATTTAAATTATTATCCAAACATGTATTTTGCTTCATTTTTGTTTGTCCATGTGTTATGCAATTGCTGATATACCATAATCACAAATAAAACACCTGGCAAGATATATTTATCATCTTTAAAGGGAAAATGCAGTCACCCCAATTTGAATTAGTGTACTAGTCTACCCTGTTTCATGAATGGCTCTTGAGAATCATGTGACAATTTTTTATCACTGAATAGTGAAATTTATGAGGAGTAACTCCTTGGTTTTCCTAGAATATGCAAATTTTAGTCTTGAAATGTCATCAAAGATATTGGGAAGGGAAACAAGAGGAAATTTGTAAAATTTAGCTGTTGTTTCAAAATAAGTTTGGTTCAACTGCTTTAAGTGATAAATCTTTACAACCATACAATATGTTACAAAGGAAGCAATCATCTCAAAATCTAAGGATAACAAACTCCTCCACAAGTTGGCAATCTGTCTAGAAAAAGCAACAAAAGCTGATGACTTACCACAAACTGTCTTTTTGGCTTGCAAGATATTTTGCATTTAAATATTTATTCACATTATAAGACTTGCAACCAGACTACATGACAAATTTTGTTTCAAATTTTCTATTCAAAAAAAGACATAACAGAATCAAATTTAAAAATTCCTTCCTTAAGCCGAACGCACACGGACAACAGAAAACGTGAAACACTGGACAGAAAATACGTTTTGGGTTTTCGGGAAACAACGTTTCACAAAACAAGCACTGCTTGATTCGAAAAACAAGTGTTTAGCTTCACATGTTTCGGAGGAAAATGCTAATTTTGGTTTTTGTCCAATGCACATGGACGTCAGCGCAAAAACTTGTTTTCTGTTTTGTGTTTGGCATTTCTAATGTGTGTGTGCATTCGACTTTAGACATGTGAACTTCTGAATGAATGTCTGTACTCAACTTTCTCCTCCACAATCTCATGCATTAAGTGAATGCATGAGTAGAATTACAAACTTTTGCATTCCTCATAGGAACACATATCCCACAAAATTTCAAGCTCAAAGTAAAATATTGACTTCCAAACCTCTCTCAACATTGTCAGGAGATGGTATTAACCCTGCTTGCTTCAAGTTCACATTATGTCACAAATGTGTTAACTTCATCTGGTGATATCTTCAAAACTACTGCACATTGAAAATTGAATTGAAATTTCATCAGATTACTTAGATTTAATTCCTTTTTAACATTTGAAAGTTTTTTAATTTTTTTTTTTTTTTTTTGGCTAGCTGTGCCACTGAATAAAATGAAAGTAAGATAATGGACAAGATTGAGGCAAGACAGTTTTAGTAGTTTACATACCACCCAATCCTGCATAAAAAAGTAAAGCATCTAACAATGGGACAGAGTGATTTCATCCTTCAGTAGCCCTAAAATAATGATATGGCAAAAATCTCCAAAACTAACACAACATAGTATATTTTACTTCCAAGTTCCTTCAAAACCAGCAGCAACTGAAGAGCACCAGAGGTGCAATCTTCTAGCTTTACAAGGCTGGCCAGGTACTGGTTCCAGGAATGTACTGTAAACAAGATATCATCCATATATAATTTGCAACCATTAAACCTTTAAATGGCATCTCCTTCAATTAATAGCTCAATGGGAATAACATTCGAGTTTATGGCTATTCAAAGAAACACTGTATTGAGTAAATAAATGGAAATATTTCATAATTTATGATTCCACTGAATTCACTGCAACCTTAAAATTACAGGAAAACTCAAATATTTCAAATTGAACATGATTTTTTAAATTGAAACAATGCTCTTTAAGAGACCTAACCATTGTTATCACTATATCAACTAAGAATCCTTCCTTGCACTATCAACCATAGGCATCAATCTGGGAGGGGGGAGGGGGGGACATATCCCCCAAATATTTGAGAAATTGCCCATTTTTCACACTGTAAATTATTTGAAAATGGGGTCATTCCCCCCTCCCAATATTGAGAACAAATTGCTGCCCTTGCTCTTGCTCGAGATCAACAATAAACTAATCACATAGACATTAGGTATACTTTGCTTGAACAAGTGCAAATGTTCACTGTTTTGCTCTGGACATAAATTCTTTTCACACTTCATCCACAACTATTTGAATGGTGACACAAAATCTTCAGATAGATTCATAACATGTATACAAAGCAACAAAGACTTCTCAATTTTGATGCTTACTTTACACTAAGAGCAACTCCTTTATCTCATGATGGTCATTTTTACACTGAAAATTGCTCCCCCAAAACATAATTGTACGCAATATTGGTTTTTCCTAAACAACTTTTGTGCATGAACAACCCCAATGGACAGCTGTGCAAAGTTTCAAGCACAAATATGAAAATTTCTAGGAGGAGAAATGTTCCTTGGACAAAACTGGGAAAATGAGCTCTAGCCACTTAAAATGACCAGCGATCAATGCACATTTGCCTTAACACATTCCACAACACAAACCCCATCAAAGTTACTGTATACTTTTATAAGACAGCAGAGAAAATGCAATCTAAAAACAAAAATTTTGAAATGCTTTGCCCAACCAGCTGTTTGGATTGCATTACTTTGACCAATTAGTCAATCTAGTCAGAGTAAGAGTTAAAAAATTGCATCTCTACATTTGGTTGTGGTGGTAGTCTAGGCCAGCAGAGCATCACAGGCTAAAAGACCATGAAAGCCAGGTGTAAACAGGCAGTTATGGTCATATCACCTGGCACGGCCCACCCTCACCACAACCTTCAGCCCTATAGTAGAATGTCGAGTTTGTATCAAAGTACCCTTGCTTGTCACAAATCTGTAATTTGGAAAATAACAGAGTTCCTAGACACACCCTCCCCCCTCCTGACAGTTCTCACTCAAGACAATTCAATATTTTCCAATGGGGAGGGGATTGTCAGTGGGATAACTGTCACCCTTGATACTTGTCTGAGTAGACTTATTCGTCCAGGGAGAAAGTTCCAGGTGGGGAATTATCCATTCAGGGAAGTTGTCTGGTAACAAAAGGGCAGCTCTCCTATGAAAGGTTATCTTAAATGGTGATGTTTCCACACACACAACAGGATATGAATACCCAGTTTTGTGATATCAAGTGTACAGTAGAATGTTGATCCTTTTTTCAATATTTATACTGAACCTGAATGTTTTCATTTCCTTAAAGTTGTGTTCCAAGGCAGACAATCAGAAGCATGGCACTTTTTTGAGGACCAAAACTAGAATTGTTTGGATTTTCATACAGATTACAAGTATATCACAAACAGCACTTGCTCATTGTTATAGCACTAGCCCTTTTAAAACAAATTTGAACATTGTCATTTTCAGACTGATTTACTTTCTGTTTTGAGAATATGTAAGGTAATACTAGGTCTGGCTCTTTAGAACTTTTTTTTGCAACATGCCACAAATATACACTTCCACAATCGTGCCTTCTGTTCATGGTTCATTCTAGGAGTATCTTAAAATTAATATTAAAAATATTTTAAGAATATAGAACATGAATGGAAAATGTTGGATGCTATATTCAGGTATTGATTCTCTTCTAACAAATTGAACACTAGTATCTCAAATGAACTTCTTTTCATTTAGGAACATAGTAAATGCCAAGATCTTCCAACATACTTCCAGTACTAACATCACATTATTTGAAGAAAACTGCAATATTTCCACATCATTCTTGGTGTTGTCTGGTTACAGCTCGCTCTTTAAATGTCATTCTCCTCGTCCCAGGGGAAAAGAGTTCTGCACTGTCTTGAGAATGTATTCTAGATCTCCATTTCCTTAGAAAATGGCACAGAAATAAGTCACAAGGCACATGTAGCACTGCTACTGTATGTGTCCTCGACATAGGTGCCCTCTGTTTGCAAAGCATGACTGTCTGATTTTAAGAGAACAAGCTGCCTTAACATCTGTCTGGTCTTTCAGTGGTATTGATTTATCCCTCTGATGACCCCTTGTGGTGCTCACTCTGTCTTCTGATGACCTGTGTTTACACTGAAACAAAAAGCAAGAAGCATGAATAGAAGTCAATAAAATTAAACAAGAGGTACAGTACCACCAACACTGATTTGTGTCCATGGTTCCCAACAAGTCCTTCTTCAGGGGTTTCTGCACCTTCAATATATAAAACTCCATTGCTTTGTCATGACAAATTATGAAAAGTCAAAAGCAATTTTCTTGGATACAAAAATCTTAGACAGAAGTATGCATTAGATTACACATGCAGGGAAAAGTTGTTTAATACACAGTCTTTCAAAAATTTTATGACAGTTCCAAGACCTTTGTCATCTTTACAAAATTGGATGACTTTTTCAGAATCAGACTATCAAATTTTTATCTCTTTTCATGTGATTTAAATATAAACAAATATAAACCAAAATATTGAAATTAATCATACAGTACTTACCTGTCTTTCTCCTCCTGCTGTTGTGACTTTTCTGATGGGTTGTAGCCCTGCATCAGTAGGATTTCAGAAATCTCCTCACCAAATAGTCTCCACGATATCCAGACTGCAGTGCACAGAATCAGTAATATATAAAACAGCCACCAACACATCTGTACATAGATATCACCAGAATAGTACAATGCCAGAAGTGTTTCATTGCTGGCTTCATCCACTGAGATGTTCCCAGAACTTTCATTGCCCTCGCTTAATTCAGAGGGAGGTTGAGAAGCTTCAGAATGGAATTCCTTTTCTGCCATACTTTGTCATGAATTGCACTGAAGGAGAAAATAAGAGCTGATTATGTATGCACAGAGTAAATACTTCCCTATAATCATCTCTATCACAACCAGTTACAGTGGATAAAAAGTAACATACAGAAGACCAGTAGCCTTCTCAGGGTGGCCAGACAAAAGGCTTTACACCAGACAGTCCTGTTTTTTAGCCTCCTGTCTACCATCCTGCACCTTGACCTGACATTTATTTTGGCCTTGATTTGATTTGGAAATATGACAGAAATCAAATATTTCCTAGAAGGCTGTACTTACATGCAAAAAAAAACAAAAAAAAAAACTGGGAACTGAAATCTACATTATAACAATCTCCCTGGCTAGGCCAACACTATTAAGCAAAAAGTTGATAGCATATGATCCCCAGTGAGATATGACACTGAGACTATGAAGGTCAAAGGGTTGATGGAATACAGGCCTTATAGGCCTCTATCTTATTATCTTAATATGACAAAGAGTGTGATGAGATTTTCCCACCCTATCCTGAAAGACAGTAAAGTATCTTTAGTGTCAAATTAAAGTCAACCTGGCCAACATGCCCAGTTTTGCTCTAGGTGAGGTTTCACTAATTTCACAAGTCTTGGACTAGGGGTAGGCTTTGATGTCTCTATGTGGTGGTGGAGAAAACCTTGGGAAAGGGTATGGTGGCATTCTCTCCCCTCTGAGATCATTTTATTGTGATGAAGGCATACAGTACCTTTTCAATCCTGCCTTTGACCTAGAATGTAGGCTTTTTAACCCCATAGGTTGGTGTTTTAGGGGTTCACAATGTGGTACATTAAGCCTGACCCTCCATTGCAGAGGGCTATTACTAGCTTTTCATTTTGGCCCACTGCTTTAAGGTGAATCACCCTTCCAGTGATGTGTGCTCCTCCTGATTGATACAGTGACATAACTTTGGCAAAACATACATTCCCCACCTCAGTCCCCCACCCTGGGAAGTGAAAACACATGGTCTGTCTACTTCCCAGTGTTACAACCACTAACAATTTGACATGCAGGCTATGTTGCAATTGTTATATACCATCATAAAGTTTTATTTAGTTCATGTATTTTATGCTGTCACCTTGACAGAGGAAAGTTAAATCTCAGATGAAATGTACTGTAGTCTGCAATTGACCTGTAGCTTTAGTTCAATTCCCAAATTTCCTAGTGAGCATACAGTAGTCTGTATCTTCCCATCTCTTTTAAAACGAAATGAAATATTTGAAAATAAAGGCACACATCTCTGTACAGTAATAGTGACTCTAGTACTGTGATACACACACAGCAGTATAGTGCACTGGGTGCCAGTCAAAAACAGTGAGTCTTTTCCCAATTTTGACTGCACATAGGCACATCTTGAAAATCTGGGGATACACACCGACACTGATGTACCTTCCAAACATGCTAACAAATTGAGTTTATTTTAGACCATTTTCAAATCATCACTTTTACATAGATTTGGTCCCGTACATTGACATTATGGCATGAGACTAAACTAAACAATGGGGGAACAGGAATTTATACTCTGAAATTTTGTATACTGTATGTAATGTGACATCGCCATCAAAAGATGACTGATCATTAATAATGTTTCTTTCTTGAAGACATTCCCAATCCAAATGAATCATTACACTTCTCAACTGATTGTAAAATCATTACTGGGTTTGGAACATCTGTGTGCATTGGAAAGAGGTAAAATTAAGGCATAAAAAGCATGATTCAGTTGGACTAGGCGAAGGTGGTACCAAGAGGCTGTGAATTGTCTTACCTTGTCTATTTATAGTGAGTGTAAGTTGAGTGGGTTGGTAACTTGAGTCAGTCACTGCCTACAAAACGTAAAGCACATACACTATATGCGTTCACATTTTAGGTGGCGGACTGATGGTACCACCACACTTAAGTTTTGGCCTAGGCTTTGTTTTCCATAGCCTATAAGTACAATTTAGAGCTACCTGTGGGTAAAGCCACAGGGCAATCCTAACATTATATGGTACACTCATGTAATCTCCATATATTGCAGTAGGGCCTCAATAGGCCGGTATGTACAACTGTTGAAGACAGGACCACTCTTGAACCCCACCTAGCATCCGGATGCACATGTATGCTATGTGACAGTGTTTATCTTGCACCCTTAACTTTGACTCTGCATCCGAGCATCCACTCCAAGACTAATATTGGTGAAATCATTCATTCCGCATCTGTGCATCACTGCATCTACCCAGGGAGAGCTTGGAATGCACTTAAAAAAGTTTTTTGAAAAAGTTTCAACATGTACTGTACCAACACATTTTTAGAGTATGAAAGTCCTACAAATTTCCCCAAACTTCCAACTTTGCATCTGGCCTCCGGGTGTTAAGATACAACCCTCAAGTGGCCCTGTATTCTATAGTTACCCCTATGGGCCTAGGCCCATTTCGAGTGAAAGAATCAATATGTCTCAATATTAAAATGTTCTTTTACGGAACTGATAGGCCCATTGTTTGGGTGGAATCAATTGTCAAGTATTTATTATTGGTAGCATCCTTACTTTTTTGTATGCATACCTTTCAATGGAGGACTCTTGTGAAATTTCAGATGGTATTAAATGGAGGATTAGACGACTGGAATGAACATACTGCATATGGTACTTTAGAGGCAGGTACTGTACATCAACCCCAGGTTTTTTCCTGTGGGTGGAGTTGGCTTAGTGGTTGAGTGTACTGCCTTGCATACTAGGTCCCCAGGTCACATCCTGGTTGAACCACTTGGGAATTTTCTTGGGACTAAAATTTACTTGTTCAGCATAGCCTTTCACAGTGATGCTGAGGGGGTTTAAATTGGTGAATTTTAATAGGGGTATTGTGCATTTCAGAAAGTTGTCTGATTCAGGAAGTTGTGGGCTCTGGCTGTTGAGCAGTGGTTCCGAGCAAGGAACCTCCACCCCTCCCAGCCTTTGGGAAAGTGGCTAAAGACTAGGGATCCAATCACGTCTGCGTCGGATGGGGAACTTTAAATGGCAGTCCTGGGAGTAGTGTTGGGAGCGATCAGTACACGCCTGCCTTGTTTAAAACCTCTGAGCGCTAGTCAAAGAGAGAAGGCGAATCTCGCCGGTGTTCATCCACGCTCACTCCGGTATGGGTTGTCAATGAGCCAACTAGCTTCCTGACCCTCAAATGTTAAACTTAAAGTTACACTCCTGGGCTAGCTTAGCCCTTGAACAGTGCTGGTTTCTGTTACACTCCTCCAATGGAGACACACAGCACTGTTCAAGGGCAAAGGCTAACTATTAGGGCAGAGTCGGGTACCCGGGTACCTAACCGAACACACAGTACTGTACCCGAACCTCAAATGAACAAAAATGGGTACCCGTGTTATGTTTAGAAGAAAACACGGAACTGTCCCGCACAGGGAACACTACCATGAACAGGAAAACAGAGACGGTGATGCATTTTGTTTAGGGTAATTAAACAGTGCAGCATACTATGAGTCGGTGAAAATCACGCACAGAGTATTATGCTTTAAATAAAGTCACTAACTTTCACAGTAGGCCTTAAGATTCGTGCATCCATTACCCGACCAGGTAATGAAAATGGGTACCCGGTTCCGAATTTTTGCTACCCGACTCAGCCCTGCTAACTATGAAAGTATTATTACAAGTAGTAATGATTTAATGTTAGGCCTTATTAGCTTTTGAACAGGACCCAGCATTACGTTTCTATGCTGTACATTCCATTTTGTAGTAGGCCTAAGAAGGGACTTAACAGTTAGAAGGAGACAATTATTATAACTATAAGGCCACCTTCAGTGACTACGTTAGGCCTATGCCTAATACTGTAGGCCTTTTACTTAAAGCCTAAACTTAGACTTTCAGAAAGATAAAGTTCCCCATCTTCGTCTTATTGCTCAACTTCAAGCACATGGCATAACTGGCCTTGTTATTAACTGGATTAAGGCTTGGTTGTCTGGAAGAAAGCAAAGCGTGCAACCTGGTGGTGCCTGTTCTGACTGGTCACATATTTGTAGTGGTGTACCACAAGGATCAGTGTTAGGACCTGTTCTGTTTACTGTCTTTATAAATGACATTGATGATGACATAGTTGGTAGTATCATTAAATTTGCTAAATTGTTTACTAAATTGTTTTCAAAAATCCAGGGAGAAGGCGGTTTCGCTCATTTGCAGCTAGATTTGTGTAAGTACTGTATACAAATGGTTGGAAGACTGGCAAATGTTATTTAATGTAGATAAGTGTAAAGTACTTCACATTAGTAGGAATAATTCTGGTTCTTCATATTCCATGGGAGGAAAGGTGTTACAGGTGATAAATGAAGAGAAAGATCAAGGCGTTATTATACATAACTCCATGAAACCAAGTAAACATATTTCAGAGATAGTCATGAAAGCGAACAAAACCCTTGGCATTTTAAGTAGAACTTGAGATTTAAGGAAATTGAGATCCTGTTGCCACTGTATAAGTCCTTAGTTTGTCTTGTCTTAGAGTATTGTATTCCTGTGTGAAACCCGCATTTCAGACAGGGTGTTAATTTGATTGAAAAGGTTCAGAGGAGGTTTACTCGTATGATACCAGGTATACAACATTTATCATATGAGCAAAGACTTGATGATCTTGGACTTA